>JACCPG010008642.1:0-11026 GCA_016069955.1 Drepana arcuata | reverse complement strand
CTTATTGGCTGGAAAGTAAAATCTAGATTGCCACAGTATTAGCCGGGTGGACTCGCTCCGTAACCACTTGACACAATATATCCGCGTCTAGTTCCGACAAAACGCGGATATTTTTATCTGAGAAACAATTTTCGTAATTCCGGACGGGTTCTTCAACATGCTTAGAATAACAATTTTACAATCTGCCGTTGTCACGTATTTGCCACTCGTTGGACCCCGAAGGAGGAAAGTAATCATTTCTGGCAATCGAGATGTCTAAATTTATATTCAGATGCCGTCGATTTTAATGTTTGACTTTTAAAAATCAAAATAATGGATTACTTATTTTCCGGATTTATTAAATGGGTATATTGTTACCTGACTGAGGGTGGATATAATAAGGGTGTTATAAATCCACTTTGGAGGGTATAAATCTACGTAATGAGTCGGCCATTTAGTTTAAGTAGTAATGCCAGGTTTTAATCTGTGTATGTATCAATATTTATTTCCGATATTTACTGCTATTATTTATTAAGTTCTCGATGTTTACGGTGAATTCAAACATGGTGAAGATACATTAAAGGTCTGAAAATGTATTCTATGACATGAAAATACAATTAACTCGCCATCTGTCACGTTGGCACCTAGGTACCTATATCATCTGTAAAATAATTACCCTCTTGTCAACTCGCATGATATTTTAAACGATACTGAAATTAGTAAATCGACTGGTAATTAAAGAGGCTAATGTAACAAAAATGTACGTGCTTACGAATAGAAAAGAAAAATCCGTACAACATTCCCCAAATATACATTTGCCGCAAAATTAAACATTTATAGATACACTGAATCGGCATATTTAAAGTATAACTTAAACATCTCTGCAAAAGGCAAGGCTTCAGATTATGTTTGGTATATGTATATAAATGGTATGTGTATGTATATACAATGTTAAACGAATTGTAAAACGTATCTGTGTCAGTCCAATACCCTTTGCTTTGATGTTGAGAGCTACAAAAACGATTAATTAAAAAGAGAAAGCCTACGAGGGGTCCAATGCCAATCTTTCATTCGTATTTCGGATATATATCCGTTGTAAAATATCTGAATGTACATTTGATGGCATGATCCTGACAAATTGTTTTTCTTATAATAAAACAAGCAGGAGTAATACAGATTCGCTAAGTGAGTAACTGCTCGTAATCTTGGTAAAAAACGGAAAAATCTAAATCAGTTAAGAGAAGCATATTGCACGGGTAGATTCCAAGACGAAGCATAAAGAAGTTGCAAGTAATTTAGAAAATACACACCGAATAAAACAAAATGTATCTTCAAAGTATATAACTGTACGTGATCTTATAAGAACACAGAACAGTATAGATCATATTAAGTAGTAAGTTGAAAGTAGAGCTAAGTAACGGCTCGTAAACTAGGTAGAAATTGAATATCACGTGTGGACAGAGATCTAATAGCAGAAGATCATCGAAGCTACAAGCACTTCACTAACTACATACCAAACAACCCAATCACTCGTATCAATGTCGAGCTTTTTTGTAGCCACTTTTGCTCAATAAATAAAGTCGGCATCGCAGAAAATTATACCACCGTGTAAGTGTGATGCACACTTCGTGCGTGAAAGATTACAGACGTGACGGGCGGCTCTGGTCGACGATCGTACCAATTTTACGTAGCTATTAAACCGAACGAATCGCCTCCCTGACAATAAAATGCTACTGAATTTTCTTCGCCTATTTTCGAATGGTTCGAGCTCGCTGGGAATGTTTGTTTTGAGATATTTAGAACCCTCCACGTCTACCTTTGACTTATGTGACGGCTACGGAAAGTGCTTCAAGAGAATTTTATACGCTTTGAAATGTGTTGGATTTAACGCCCGCAAGGTATTTGTTGGTGGTAAAGATTTAAATGCCACGGATGAGTTTGATTTTTGTAAATATTGTTTATATTTTCACGTTGGTATACTGTATATATTACTGTATACATTTATTATGATTTCATGAAAAAATATAATATTCGAGATGGTAAATGTATTGCTACATTAATTAGGTTTAGTTTCCAATAGTACTTTCGATAAAAACCCAACATCCACTAATCTCAGTACATACGTGTCCACAGCTCAATGGATTTAGAAGAAACATAAATTGTCATATCAGTAAAGTTATTATATTATACGTATCTAAAATTTTCTTGAAAATCAGGCTAAAAACATCTACAGGTCAGTTTTAGGCTTTGACGGTAGCATGCGAGGTCTCTACCTAATATCGAATTTTGATATCGAGAACATTATATAAAATGAACTACAATAAAAATGCGGGATATCTTTCAGCAAACAATGCCGAAGTTATAGCGCGATGAGGTCCCTAAGGATCACCCCAATATGGACATTCCATAAATCAAAAAGTCTCTATAGCCCGCGATTTTCCTGTTAACTGGCGTATACAAATATCGATATACGCATAGTGCATTGCTGGCCAAACTCTGATCATAAGTAAATTGTTCCGTAGACTACGTAATGTATACTTTACTTTGGCTTCTGGACGTTTTCATCACAGAAACAAAAAAAGATCTATTTTACTTTGTATCTATAATTACAATAATATCAAGACATATTTGGCAGAACGAATATACTACTAGTAGTAGAAACTTAGTAAAGTAACGTAGTAAAGTAGTAGTAATCATACTGATAATCTAAGTGTTGCAAGCGTCCATAGGCGGCGGCAACCGCTTACCATCAGACGGACCACATGCCTGTTTTTCACCCAAGTGGCATAAAAAAAAAGAATCGGTACCCTTGAGCGGAAGCGAGTTTAGAGAGTCATGAAAGTAGCGGTACAAGAAGTTATCTACGATCTCAAAATTGTAGTATCAAAGTCTGGTCTATAAATATGATCAGCTTTTTAACATAAATACTGTAATTTACTTCAAGGACGTTGAACGAAAAACCATGTAGATAAACCTAAGAAAAAGTAAGGCGTATGTATAAGTATACAGAAGACGATGACAGACTTAGCTTGTGTCAAGTTAACACTTGAGATATATGTACATATATATATATAATAATTAATATATCCTCATGCCTTCCCACAAGGGTCCCCGAAGGGGTAGGCAGATGTATATAGGTAGTATACCCACACACCAGCTTACCGCCAGAGACATATATTTTAGGTTCCACCGTTACTCAAGCACGACTATACATATGCTTTTGTATTTCATCTCAAACGTATGCAGGTTTCCTCTCGATTATTTCCTTCACCGTAAAGCTCGCGGTGTGAATAATCACTGAATAATCAATTACTTAAGTTCAGAAAATCTTTGTGTTGCAGGTAACTACTCGAATCACGTGGCCACCACGGCTCTTTCTTAAATAAAGGTAATTAATAAAATAAAAATCCGGAATTTAGGCCAACTAATTGTCACACGGCGTCATGTTAACGAGAAAATAACATCAGTACGTCTCAAAACGTAGACAATCAAGCTCTGTGTCCTCCTGTTCTATGTGATCGCTCCGTTAGTGAGAGTTCCCTTGGGTATAAGCGTACAGTTGCGTGCGGCTACGCGCGAGTCTTTTTCAGATTTCAACTTGAATTTCAAGAGAAAGTGAAATATTGTGGGTATATATTGAGCGTTTGTATCACAAAACACAATAGACGGGCTATTGTGTTGAGAGAAAATTGCGTCAAATATAGTAAAAGAACTTAAATAAGGCTTACCCCTCTTGGTATTATTTACCTTATTGTTTATTGGTTTGTGTAAAATACATAAAATAAAATCAAAATAAATATGTTAATAGTGGTGCAATCCCCAATTTCGGTACAAATGTTCTTTTTTGAAGAATACAGTGTATGGTTTATTACACCGTACAGCTGTACAGTGAAGGAAATCATGAGAACTATTTCTGCTTTAACTTTTTTTTTGTATCTATATAATCTAACTCTGTTTTGTCTCAGAAAACTCACTTCAACTCACTCAACTTCAGGTGAGTTTTATCAATATCTTTTATTATACTGATGTAATAAACTATAGCTAATATGTGTGAGAAAGTAACATTTAGAGATCGCAGCGTATGCTATATGACATCTGCCTTCACAATGCGATGGGAAAATATCTATTTCGATTTTATTTTTCACTCAAACTAGTTACTTACTTATGGAAAGTCTAAAGGTAGACAAACCAATAATGAAAAACAGCAAATAAATTATTTGAAATACCAGATATATATAAAGGTAATCAAAAAACTAATAATAAAAAAATCTACATCCATAATTTAAGTAATTTTTTGGTTACTTTCTTTTAGTAAGGCATACATAAACAAGTATTCAACACGATAAAAAAGTGAATTGTATATTTAATAGTCCCGATATCCATTGGGATAAGTTTACAAGCCACACTATCGCACCCTGTGGGTTAGCCCGGACTGTATAAATCATTGTCTACTATCCTATCCTATAACTTTGTTAACGCCTATAATTTATCATATATGTTAAGAAATATAATTAACGACATCTACGAACAGTATATATTAAAGATTAATCATAAAATAAGCTTCACGGTGAAGTAAAACATCTAAAGGAAACCTGCATACATTTTGAATGAATGTTACTTGCTAATCGAAAGTAGTGTAATCTAGGCTAGTGTAAAAGTAGGCTATTTTTAATATCAAATACAAAGAACCGCACGATACAAAAAAAATTGATTCTCGATTGATTGACTCAACAATTATATTGTAAATTAGTCAACTTAGTCGTTACCAATAATAACTCAATCAAGCAGAAACCCAGATAATAGAAAACCATTTCAAAAATAGGATTGTTTTGGATACGCTTCAATGAGCATAAAAAATAGGGTATCCTTCGAAAGGCAGTGACTGATCGAGTGTGAGGTAAATTTTGTACGCTAAGGAAAAATAATAGAATTCAAACATCGTCATCTTATTTCGCATAATATATAATAATATATTGTAAACTTAACTTATTAAACTTATTCAAGTCTACGGAGAACTGGCGCTCTACTTTCTCTGCGGGCAGGAATCGGCTTGATTACATGCAATCATACATACAAACATATAATTACGCCGAGTTCCCTCTCTCACTTCATCCACATTCTCTAGGACGTTGACTACTTTTATTTTTAATCTCGAAAATTCAAAGTTCTAATATTATAAAGTATGTTGCAGTGCACGGCATAGCTGAACCGATTCTAGCAGGAAAATACATTAGCTACTATTTCGAACTCCACGCGGGCGAAGTCACGGGCATAAGCTAGTATTTTTCATATATTTTGAAAAAAGTTTACACGTCACTTACATCTTGAATACAAACTGCACAGGGTCAGTTCACATTTTATGACAAAAACATCTTTCCGTAAATATTATAAGGCTAGATTTTCCCTACTCAGTAAGAGTATATGGCATAGTATTATGTACGTAGCTTTTCATTACTTAAAAAAATTATCAGAGTTTTGTGATAAGAAAAGAATCTCATTGTTTGATCTCATCGCCAGAACAATGAAAGACTTTCAAAGCCTAGTAACATTACAGACTTTTTTATACGTTCCAACTGTATCCTGAAATTAAGTTTTGAAGGTTGTAATTAGATTGCCAACTCATTCCATAATGATAAGATAGAATTAAACAAGTAAAATCGTTTCTAAAGGCGATGTCCATCATACAACAGTTAGAATTAATAGCTTATCCAATAACACTTAGGTCTCAATTCAACTAGAAGTAGGTCCGCCATTATAAATTTACAATGCGGTGATAGTCTGTCTTCAGGATATAACACATTAATTATACACTTCATTTATATGACCTATACACCTCTGCCTACCCCTTCGGGGACCCTTGTGGGAAGGCGTGAGGATATATTATTATTATTATAATTATACACCTCATTTATATGACACTAGAACATATACAATTTCGTCTCAAGGAGAGTGTTAGTAATTATACTTGTAAGGTGACAGATTTATAGACTGTTATAAGATTTGCTAAAGAAAAGGATCATAAATATTTATATCAACGAATATCTCTATAAAACTAGTATTACACTACTAATTTGTCCGTTTTAATTATATACTGTAAAATATTTCTACATTGTGAGATCGAATGCATCGTGCAGACTAAATAGCAAATACAAATATTTATCATTGCTTCAACAAATTATACTGAAAATAAAAAAAAAAATGTTTATCAAACAGCGCACCGCTTAAAAATTGAAATGCTCTGGGCGATTGTTATGGTGTTAGGGTTGATCTTGGGATATTTGTAGCTTTTAATTGAGAAGAGGTGCAGTATTATCCTTCGTATTAATTTCAAAGCAATTTTTTTTCCGATATACGCTGTTGTTTTAACAGTGTTTTCCTTTATAAGTAAAAATCGCGCAAAAAAGCGCCATCTTGTATAACTTCGCAGAACTAGTCAGCATATCAATCGATTATATTTAGCATTATAGAAAAGCTATTTAGTAGTGTTTTAAGACAAGTACAGGTGGCACTTTTCGGTAACGCGTTACGTAACGAAGCGGCTTATCCTCCCAGGAGAAGTAATCACTTAAAAAAAGGGATAACATTGTATTTAAGCTTAAAAAGACATTATTATATTTTCACGAACTTCAAATGTGTGCACATATGTGAACATTCGGGTCGGTAGATTAAAGCATTTTATGACAATTTTGACAGCCCTAGTACGAGTTAGGTATATTTGCGTTTGTGATTTTAATTTTCATGGAAATGATTTTGCTCTCGAAGGAAACATAAAAACAACAATTCTGTAAATTTTTATTTCGTATCCGGTTATGTCT
Source organism: Drepana arcuata (assembly GCA_016069955.1). NCBI lineage: Eukaryota > Metazoa > Arthropoda > Insecta > Lepidoptera > Drepanidae > Drepana > Drepana arcuata. The sequence continues at coordinate 4,232 of JACCPG010008642.1, read as the reverse complement.
GATGTTTGTTTTTTATTATTTTATAGCAACGCACGTGTTATTACTCTCCCCTGAGTGCAATGCTATTATATTGCGTAACTGGAAAAAATCTAGGTGCATTACAGTTTACATGCTTGCCTGTACGTTTTTTGTAGAAGAAACATGACGACAACTAAAAAAAGGATTTGTTTCACTGTGTGTAACTGTTCTACTTATTCAAAACATATTTTTTGTAATTGTTTGAATTCATATAAAATTTTAAAACTACCTATGGGGTTTAGGGTGTTAAATGCTATTTCTTTTAACAATGACAATTTGGTGATGAATGTTACCATTCAATAATGTTAGCATTTATTGCATTAATCACAAGAAACTATCACTTGAATTCTTTGTAACTTTCATCAATAACAAATGTAAGTGTTGAAATAAACTTAAAAATATAACATGCTCAAAAGTAGTGTAATCAATGGTTTTTCAATGTAAGGGTCAATCATCCGCCAATTTTAAGAACGACCACAAATTACAGCAATACGAAAGTTATGTACGTTTATAAAAACGATATAGTAAAACGTTTCGATTAATAAGAGGACTTTAAATAAATAAAGTAAAGATATTTTTTTAAAGACCTGTTGAATTAAATTTTTGGCGTACAGGAATTAGAGATTAAATAAAACCAATCTAAGTCCATTTGTATGTATATTTATAAGTCCTCATGCTTTCCTACCACCGTATAACAACAATCAATTCGTTGACGATATAACATGTAGGTGCCAACGTATTCATTCTTTATAATACATTCAATATAATTCATTCTTTAATTATGCTTAAAGTTCTGAATTAAATTACATTTAATAATTAAGCATTCATTTCGAAGAAATTCAAAAGCGTATATGATGACGCTATCTGTGACCAACGTGTCATAGGTACTATGAGTATGGGTATCAAATTTGGTACTTAAATATATCTTGAACCAAATGTGGGTGCATATCTGACAATCAAGCATCTAAAATGTGTAATGTTTTTGGTGGTCGGCATATTATTTTATAAGGAATAAGGTTCACATTTTAATAAACCTATTTATAAAATAAGGATTTTAATAAAATGTTCACAATTAACTGCATGAAAACTGAGAAAACTGTGTGTCCATCTGGGAGTTGTGACATGGCATTATATTATGTGGACAGTCGAGTCACCAAGTAGTTTCAAAAGATAATCGATTTATAGTAACTAATATTATATTTGCCAATGTGTAATTCTGTTTCCTTTATTGATGAAGCAATCTTATTTGTTTCGTTGAACTATCTTACATAGCTCAGAAATAATTAATGAGATTTAATTAAAAACATATTCAAAGGGACCGAAGCAGTCAAATTTAACACGAATGTTTGTATTGTTCTCGTAGCGTGAGTTCCGGGAACTTTGCTACTTAACCGGTCAATGAGAGACTCCGCTTAGGCCCCAGCCAGGCACCCTTATTTCCCCTAAGCAACACAGTTAAGGGCACCTGTGGGTATCAACCTCGGTTTAGGCGTTGCTGATCGCGAGCAAGGAGCTGAGCTGGACTGGTAATTTTATTTAAATATTATTTGGGGGCGGGATTTGCGCGTCTGGCTCGGCGCGGGCCGGCGTTTGCGGCGGGGGTCGGGGGGGAACATTACGGTTTATTCGCGTCGAGCCTCGCCGGCGAGGACGGAACAGGGGTCGGTTTTGTGTAGTGTTGGTATGTTTTTGTCGGGCGTCCTGGAGGACCGTTATGTCGTCATCCGGTTCGATGACGGCATGTTTTGGACGCCTTATCTTCGAGATAAGGGAAGGAGTGCATCGGGCGGCCGATACGACGAGGGGGTTGGGGTGGTTTACAGCAGAATCGAAATGACGTTTGGACAGTTTTTTCAAAAACTGTTTTATAGTTGGGACTTTGAGGTCAACGTGGAGTTGACTATTACGCATGTACCACGGGGCACCTGTGGCTCTCCGGAGAAACCGGTTTTGGAGCACTTGCAGGGGGTTGAGTGTTGACTTGCTAGAGTGTGCGAACACTACACCCGCATATGTCATGATTGGTCGAATGCACGTCGTGTAAATCCTCACCTTGGATTTCAATGAGAGTTTACTTCGTGCAATCAACATGCTGTGAAGTCTACCGAGCGCGAAGGCGGCTCGCGCGCGTACCGCCTTTACGTGGTGACGGAAAGAAAGGTGTTGATCGAGGATCACGCCCAGGTATTTGGCTTTTTCTTCCCATGGAATGGGTTTGCCGAAGAGGGTGATGGGGGCTATCCGTGGGCGTTCGAGGCCTTTCCAGAATAGAATGGCTGCGCTTTTGGTGGGGTTCACTTCAATTCTCCATTTCCGGAACCACCGCCCTAGGGCTGTGACCGCGGATTGGAGGTTGTCGTGAATTCCCTCGGGCGTTCTACCTTTGTAGTAGATAGCCGTATCATCGGCGAATAGAGCGCTTTTAACTCGTCTATGGAGGGGAATGTCGCTGGTATAAAGCGTGAATAGGAGGGGCGAGAGCACAGAGCCTTGCGGGACTCCTGCTCGTATGGGATGGGGGGAAGAGAGTGTGCCCTCGACTCTGTAGCGGAAGGATCGGTTAGACAAAAAGTCCCGTACTATGCGTACTAGACGGTCCGGCACGCCCAACTGGTACAGCTTGTATATTAAGCCGTTGTGCCAGACCTTGTCGAATGCCCTCGCCACGTCGAAGAGGAGCATACCCGTGTTAAAACCGAATTGGAAGCCGCTACTGACGTCTTCCACAATACGGTGGACTTGTTGGACACAAGAGTGTTTGGTTCGAAAACCGAACTGTTGGTCAGGTATGACTTTCTTAGAGTCTGCAAAACTCTTTAATCTATTGTAGATAAGTATCTCGTAAATCTTGCCAAGGACGTTGAGGAGACTGATGGGGCGATAACTGGAGGCTTCGGTCTTGGGTTTCCCTGGCTTGGGAATACCTATGACCGTTGCACTTTTCCAGGATTGGGGGAAAAAGTTATTGCTCAGTGCGGCATTGAAGATGGCAGTGAGCAAACCTATGAGATAAGGAGAGAAGAGTTTAATAACTCTGTTAGTGATCCCGTCGGGACCTGGGGCTTTCCTGGGGTGTAGATCCTTGATCACTTTCCGGACTTCGTCGACCGTGATTGGGGCGATGGGGTGGTCTGGGTTTTCAGAGGGCGGGAGAGATAGTTTGCTTTCGACCTCGGCTTCCACCTTATCGAGATGGCGCGGGTCTACCGGCAAGGTGCTGGGCGTACATTGAGCCTCGAGACTGTCGGCCAGGCACTCGGACTTCTCGTCGTCGTCAAAGGCGGGCCCTTGATTTGGACGAGTGAGTGGAGGCATGGACGAGATTTTGTCTGATTTAAGTTTCCGTTGGAGATGCCAAAAAGCCAAGTGACTCGGTTCAAGTTCCCCTAGGAACTTATTCCAGCGAGCGTCTCGCAGGTCTTTCATGCGGTATCTCAGCTTGTGCTGGAGTGACCTCAGAAAGGTGCGGTTCGCTTCAGTCGGGTGAGCTCTATGCGCTCGGAGGGCGGCGTTCTTTTCCGTCACCAGTTCACGCACGTCGTCGGGAAGTTTCCAGCGATGGTCTTCCATCACCGGAACTTTCCGTGAACAGGCGTCCACGGCTGACTGTACGTGAGCTGTGAGGGAATCGACCGCCTTTTGAGTGTCGGCTGCCGACTCTATGAGGGGCGGGATAATATCTAAGTGAACAGATGAAGAGGACTTGAGGAGTTCCTCCAGTTTTCTCCAGTCTGTTATCTTTTTCTGAGGTGGGGACTGACCTGAGTCCGGGGGGCCTAGTCGGGGGGAGAGCGCTAAGGTCACAGGTCGGTGGTCGGAATCTAACTCGTCGTGCGACCTCAACGAGTGCAACCGGAGGTTTACATTCTTGAGGATCGCAATGTCTAGTACGTCCGGTCGGTGGTTGATATTCTCGGGATAGTGGGTGGGGTGCATAGGCGCAATGACGTCGAATTGGAGGAGCCCGCTGAGGTCCTCCAATTGGCGTCCTCTGTTATTTCTTGAGTGGCTGTTCCAAGCATCGCTCTTGGCATTCAGGTCACCCGCGATAATAACTGAGCTACTGAGATTGATTAGAGCTTTGATATCAGCTTTGATATCGGCCGTCGAGTTAACAGGGGAACAGTATGCAGAGACTATCGTGATCGGCTGATGGCCGGTCATTCCTAATCGACAGATCGAGGTCTCTATGTGGGAGAGGGTTGGTGGTTGGA
>JACCPG010008640.1:0-15398 GCA_016069955.1 Drepana arcuata | reverse complement strand
AACGGTGATGAACTCGCATTCTATCGTTTAAGCTGTAGTTTATGAACTACAAAAACAAGTGAAAAGCAGCTATGAATTTATTTATTACAATACTAATACTACATACATACATACATACATATATATAAAAGGACCGCTGTCTTCCCAAGCTTTGCGTGTTTGAAGAAAAGCTTTGCTTCAAAACTATCAAAAACTATGCTTTCCGTCAGTGTTCGTAAGTATGGAAACGAAAGAACGGATAAGCAATTTCGGACCTTGTTGACAATTTGTTTCTTCAAATCTATCTAATATAAATTATTTTCTGCTAGAATGTTTATATAGAAAACAAACTTTTAGAGCCCAATACCAATTTAATGTCCAAGAACCCAATACCAATGTCCATATTCAATGACGTCATTGGTTTTCGCATTATATGTCCAATACAGTAACTAAGTGGAGCAGCCTTGGACATCCCTTGGTGACCTTTGCGTTACTGCGGTGAGCGGCTATAGAAGCCCTTCATTGTAATGTGTTTGTATCATAATGGATTATTAATGCGAAATAAAACGAAGTAACTTTAGATAACGAAAGTCCACTTTGATGTCGCAAAATACCTTCACTAGTTAGCATTTTGATCTCGTGAGTTAAAATTACATTCACCGTCTTGCTAAAGTTAGATTCCTGGGTGGTTACGTTTAAAAAACACTCCATTTACTCAAAATTGGTAAGATTTTACAAAGAGTGTGATGAATGTGGACGTAGCAAAAGGGGGCTTGTAAGTTGAGAGAGAACTGCCGCTATATTCTCTCTACTGATATGTATGTAAACATAATTATAAACACCTTTAATACATTTTACGTATTTTGTTGTGTACAAATATTCTTCCATAGAGAAAGGTTGTCAAGAGGCTATTAGTATAATATTATGCAATCTATTAGTTTAATAAAAAAATTAAGCGAAAGTATGTCAATATATATCCATGCTCATTGGCACCTTCTTCTTTTTAAGTCGATTTAAAAATTTAAAACCTAACGCAAAACATGACGCCCTCCAAACATTGTAATACCTGTAATTGTACCTTATAATGTAGTTTCTCCGTATATAAAGCTGAAATACTAGGTAGGGTTGACATTACACGTAAGGGACCTCAGAGATACAACCAATTTATTAGACCATAAAAGCTCATTCAATGCCGAACTGACCTTTGACAACACGGGTCACGATTGAAACAAATGCGTGCTCAACAGATTGCTTGTTTGCATGCCATTTGGAATTAACACACAGACACTTGACTTAAAAACATTTTATTGTCAAATAGATGGGTATTCACGACCGTCTGGTCTAGTGGTTAGAGCTCCTGACTGCGAAACTTGAGGTCGCGGGTTCGAATCCCGCTGCGGGCAGATATTTGTGTGATGAACACGAATATTTGTACCTTAGTCTTGAATGTCCTATGTATTTAAGTATATATCTATCTATTTAAGTAAATATATCGTTGTCTAGTTACCATAACACAAGCTTTGCTTAATTTGGGACTAGGTCAATTTGTGTGGAATTGTCCCCGGTAAAAAAAAAAATTATATATAAAAATTGCTGAAAAGTCGGTGAGTCTGTCGCAAGCAGAACTGCATACTTTTTTAAATTCGACTCACATGTATGTATGTTTACCAACGAGACGAACGTGCACCTATTTCGACGTTTTATAAGTGCCCATCTAGGCCTATGTAAAATAAAATAATTTGATATTGATTTTGATATTTACGTTCAGCACTAAGCTTGTAAAGAGATAAATGACCGTATTTACGTTCAGTCAAATATTTTTTAGAACTAGCCCGGTAAAGAACCTGCAATCTTGGCTTTACAGGACTTAAACCACTTGGCCCCTACGGTTTTTCCTTCTACGGTTTCTTCTTCTAATTTATCCATGCTATTCGGTCGTAGCTGGGGATTAAGCGACCTTGGTAGTACAATAATAAGTTAGTAAAGTGTTTGCCAAATCAACAATTATATGTATGTCCTTGTTGAACAATTCAATATAGATAATCCTCGGATTATTTCGAACACTTAAATTTCAAAGATTATTTCTATCCGTCCTCCATCACGTGAGGTACTCTTTGTATTGAACCAATAAAAGTTAAATGTAATGGACTTGTTGTGGCTTACACTTAAGCAAGCAACATTAAGTTAAGATGTTACAGTTTCCGCCCACATTCAATAATTCTCATTACGTAAACTTGGATTTCAATTCAATTGTTTGGGGCCAAATTGACTGCGAAAATTGACCAATAATAAAATAAGTAAGTCGATTACTCAACAGATAAAAAATGTGTCCAAATTTACACTAGAGTAAAGTGAATATATGTCAGAGAATCACCGCAATAATATATGCTGTGGAATCTCATTAAAAGGGAACCCTGTCTGTCGTATCAGAACCTTGTATACAGCTGCAACCGAGAAGCACAACTCCAATGATGAGTATTGGATGTGAGGAGTGATGGTGGATAGACAAGTTCCTCAAATAAGTCTTAAATTTCTTCCCAAACATAATGTCGATTTATTCACGTTTTGTCTTCACCGTAAATCTTGAATTCTGATAAACTGCTGTACCTAATTGCAGGTACCTTAATCTTTATTTCGCAGAGTACCAACTACTCAAACTACTCAGTCATGAGCGCTTTAAATATGCATAATTATTATACTATTAATAGGAGGAACACCTGACGTAAGCCACAGGAACGAATTTAGTACAACTATTGGTAATACAAATATTTTCAACGTTGCCATCCTTGAATTTCGGTCAATTAGCCGTAGCGAATTCTGGCAACACTATGTTTTGTTTTTAGTCACACCAACCTACGTACTATTATCGTGACAATGCGAAGGCAACTCTAGCGGTGCACGAATTTGACACACATACTATAACTGGTACAGTTGTGTACCTAATTGAAATGGGGCGTTTCGTCACCTCACTACGTCACAGCTAATACATCCCAGCCAAAGCATTTGACGCGAACAGGTGTTCCTTAAGCGAATTGAATAAGATATCTAATCGAAATTTGCAGTTCGATATTGATCTTTAACACCATCCACGAAGAGTCAATTACGAATGTTCAAAGCAAATGTACACTGGTAAATTGTCATGTATAGTTTGCTATAATAGGTCAGAGACACGTGTTCCGAGCGTAATGACAAATGAGTTAGTCACGTGACCAATATGATGGATCGTTCACAGTGTGAATATTTGAAATGATACAAGGCTTAGTAACCAAAGGTTTACTTTTTTATTTAACAAAAAATTACAAACGTGTACTCGGCGGTAAGCGTGCACCTGAAATATAAAGTCTTTTACTAAATATTTTATTGAGACCAGTAGTTTTTAATAAAGGATAATTCCCTCTGCTGTCAACACAAGTAATCCCTCAAAGGTTTGCGAGCAAGCCGGGCAATGGCATTTGGCTGATTCGATGGCGATTCTATATAAGGTACTTCGGTACTCAAATTCCAATAGGTTCTGTTTTGCCCTACCCGTCTTAATATAGGCACAAGGAAATATCGTGACCGAATGACATCATTGAGACCTCAATTCAAGTACCAGGTATGTACCTAACTCGAAAGGTTAAATGCTTAGGCACTTGTGAAACAAATTCATCTTATTATAATTACTATATGTATCCTTAGTGGTGAAGGTGTGAGATATACATATATATCCCCACTTTCCACCAGAGATATATTTTAGGTGCCAACGTGACTTATACAGATTTCATTGCCGTATGAATGTTTCCGAAAATTCATAAAATTATTGGTACAGTCGGGATTCGAACTTGCAATAATTGTGTTTCAGACAACTGTTCGTACCACTCTGCCACCATGGCTCGTATAATATACATATATAACTATTATATATTATGTTAGATCTTCTCTTCTATCGTTATTATATATCTTAATATATATAAATTACGCGTCACCTAGTTTGTCCGCGATGGGCTCCTAAACTACTAAACCGATTTCAATCAAATTTGCGCACCGTGTGTAGTTTGATCCAACTTGAAAGAATAGGATAGCTTACATCGCAATTGGACCCGACAGGTAGCGCTGCGATTGTGTTTCAGGAAATTTTACTTTTTCACCCGGGCAAAACTGGGCGGGACAGCTAGTTATCTTATATATCTTTGACAAATCTTAAATCTGCAAATTATTGTTAAAAGTCATAATAATGATCATTCTTTTATTTCCACTCTCCTTACGCTTTGAGCTTGACCTTTCAACAAGTACACGTGATCGTATTTATCTTGTAGGTATCCACATTCTTGGATATTCTTACATTATTAACGTTGTTATATGGGTGATCTAGCCTAGTTGTCTATCTCCTGACTACGGAGCTTGAGGTAATGTGTTCGATTCCCGCTGGGGGGTAGATATTTGTGCTATTTTCACAAGTTGTACCTTAGTCTTGGAAATTCTATGTATATGTTTTAAGTATGTATATCGTTATCTACTTTCCATAATACAAGATTTTCTTAGTTTGAGACTGGATTTGTGTATTTCAAAAGTAAAGAGTAATATATGTACTTACGTTTGATATATCTGATATCAGTTAGTGTTCAATTTCTCTATATGTACAAGTAATAATTGACTAGAAATAATATAATATATCCTCACGCCTTCCCACAAGGGTCCCCGAAGGGGTAGGCAGAGGTGTATAGGTAATACCCACCCACCCACTTTCCGCCAGAGGTATATTAGGTGCCAACGTGACAGATGGCGAGTCCATCGCCGTTACTCAAGCACGACTATACATACGCCTTTGAATTTCTTCTCAGACGTATGCAGGTTTCCTCTCGATGTTTTCCTTCACCGTAAAGCTCGTGGTGTGACTAATCACTGTACTTAAGTTCAGAAAAACTCATTGGTACAGTCGGGATTCGAACTTGCGACCTTTGCGTCGCAGGCTCTCACTCGGCCACCACGGCTCTTACTACGGCGACTAGAAATCTAAATACTGATTTAACTGATGAATGTAGACGAAGCAAAAGAAATCTAGAGAGAACTGGCGCTCTTTACTCTCTGCTTTCCCCGTTAGGGGGACTCTGCGTGATGATATGTTTGTACTCGGTAATTGATGTGTGCAACTTTGAAAAGACAAAGACGTATAGTCGTGCTTTTAAACGGCAATGGATTCGTCATCTGTAACGTTAACAGCTAAATTCAACTCCAACTGAAAGAGGGGTAACGCCGCCTCTGCTTTCGTCTTAGGGAATTCTAAAAACAAGCCTACGAATTTGGCTGAAATTGCTCGCAATACCAGGTATATCACGTCGCTGACTTTATAATGGTTGGAGTTGCTATGCTAGCAGTATAAATAATGATTTAATCAGACTTTTAACACAGCCATACTATGTGAAACCTTTTCGCAAGGAAAAGGTCATGTATAAAAATGTTAAGCCCTCTAATTATGTCTAATCTACCAACACGGCAGGTGTAATTCTAACTGTGTGCTAACCTGCATTGTGTGAGAATATCTTTGCATGCATTAAACTCACGCACGGCCGTGAGCGAAAGTGGTTTTATGTAAATTTTGGAATCCCTTTGCAAATCAGTAGTAGGAAATGTATTGCGGGCAGGAGATCAAGTGGATAGAATGCCATCCAGCCATTAGGGCAAGACTAAGGGAATATAAGATCGAAGAGAGTGATGTAGGTATATGAATTGAACGACAGAGTGAGTCTAGAGAGGTCTGGTCACTCTCCATGTAGCCCATAAGATGTTACTTGATCATATATTTTTATTCATCAACAATAGTGTTATAAATAGGATGAAATAACATTAGTGTAGTGTTAGGAAGTGGAAGGTCTATTTGTATGTAATGGAAAATTTCCAAAAAGACTCAACCGATTTTTTTGTTTCACCTGTGGAAAGCGACATTATTCCCAGTAACATGGCCTGTTATCACATTTAGCGCTGGTAAATCCGCAGATATCTAGACAGAACTTATACCTATAATATTAATATAGAAATACAATGTTAATTTAAAAAGAACAGGTACCACACTAGTCAATAAAGCAAAATACAAACTACGGAAACTTTAACAGAAACTACTTTAACCAAATTATACAGAACAATTTTACAACATGATGTATAAGATGAACAGTACTACTTATAAGAACATAATTAATGCGGTACTCTTGCACCGGGTACTGACCGTCACCGAAGTTATAAGTTTAATTAAAATGTACTCGATACTGTACGATATAAAGTTGCAAATCGTATGTCAATAACAAAGCGAGCACAAAAGCTGTAGGACAAGACAGGTGCGTGAAAATGAAAGTTGTTCTCTTCCTGCTCACCCGTTCGCCTCGACTACTCCTGGCCGCTTATGGCGAGCTAGGTTTTTATATGCAAGGACGGTACAAATAATACGTTAATAAATCACTGAATAATGAGAATATTAACATAAAAACATCAAAAAGCCGTGGTGGCCCAGTGGTTCGAGTAGTTGCCTGCGACACAAAGATCGCAAGTTCGAACAATTAGTTTTTCTGAACATACGTATGCGAGGCGAGCATGATGGATGTGGACGAAGCATAAGAGGTATGTAAGTCTAGAGAGAACTGGCGCTCTGCCTAAACCGTAAGGGACTCGGTGTAATGATATGTATGTTTGTATGAATGCTAACGTTTGTGGAAATAGTAGGAATGTTACTGATGTGAGAGATTGTGAGAATGAATTTGGATAATTTGCTCAATTCGGGATCCGAATTTGAGGAGTTCTTTTTCTGCAGTGATCGATTATACCAAGAGCTTTTCAGCAAAGGAAAATATAGTGAGGAACCCAGCAAACGTCTGTAGAAAACGTTGCAAGACGTATGGATAGTGCGTGAGTTACGGTGATGGACTCGCTATCTGTCACGTAGGCACCCGCCAAAAATAGAGTGCTCTCATACCTGTCTCTCCCTTTGGTGAACCTTCCCATTTTACAGATTAATGCGAAAGTTTGTGAGGTTTTTTGTTCCTCCTTTCACGCAAAGGGTATTGAACAGAATTGAATCAAATTTGGCACAGAGATAGATTATTATTATTAGATAAATTAACACACGGGATAATATTCTAGAAATCGCGTAAATTTTGGTGCCGTTAGTAAATATACATACAATTTAGATCGTTTAAGCAAATAAGCATCTCATAAAATGCTCGTAAAACCTGATAAGTCACAATATCAACAAAATATTCACAGGCATTTAAAGCCGTAATATATATTATAAAAGCGTGAGCAGTAAAATTATTACGACGGTAATATACCGCACGAGCAAGATGAAAGGAAGAGTTTGGGTTCAAATCAACTACTTTCACCCAACAGATGCTAAAAAGTGAAACTGGAATCTCCATAGGAATTCTGAATATGATAATGTGTGCAATTGATAAGGTAGCGCTAATAGATATTCTTATTTATTATGATATTCTTAAATTATTTTAAGGAAATGTCTTCTAGCTTTGGACTGTGTTATTTGGTCTATAGTAATCTAGTGTGTTTTTTTCTATGTCATTTGGAATAAAAGAACATCCATTTCAATTGCGATATTTTTCGTAATTTGTAACAATTTTAAATACAGTTAAAATGGTTACGAATCTTACAGGAAGTTAATTATTGTTACTCGGTAAAAGATGTATTTAACGCAATTGATGTATAATATAGATATATTCATAAAATACTAAAAGCCACAGTTTGAATCTGAAATAGTTTGTAAGCCGAAGATAACATGAACCAATCGACTACATGTGATTTGTCTCTTATTTTTTTTTCTATACACCTTTGCCTATCTCTTCGGGGGACCCTTATGGGAAGGCGTGAGGATAAATTATTATGTAGTATAAGTAGATAAACATATATTATACTTAAATTACTATTTAAGCGCCAGTCTTCTCAAGACTACACTCTATCCCTTCATCCATGGATATCGCTTCATACATGAACACCGGTTTCGAATAAAGTGAGGTATTGAAATCTGAATTTGGTTCGAAAGGTCATAGATGACTCGAAGACCTAGATATAATAAGCTCGAGATCCCCACTGTATTGCTACTCACAAGAATTTGCTATATACGAACGACGTAATGATTGGCTAAAACAAACTAAAACTCTTCAAACGAGTAGCTTGGAGGTCAACATGTTTAAGTAACGAGGGAAAGGGAAGGACGTGAGGATAGAATTACTGCACATCATGCAACGAGAGCGCTTCGCAAATGTTCAACAGATGATAATTGAAAGTAGATTAATTTCGCTGCCTAGTTATGAGTGGGTGGCGATAGGGGGTTTGGATAATAAATAATATATAGTAGGCATAGGCATAGGTGTATAGGTAATACCCACACACCCACTTTCCGCCAGAGGTATATTAGGTGCCAACGTGACAGATGGCGGTCCATCGCCGTTACTCAAGCACGACTATACATACGCCTTTGAATTTCTTCTCAGACGTATGCAGGTTTCCTCTGGATGTTTCCCTTCACCGTAAAGCTCGTGGTGTGACCCTTATGGGAAGGCGTGAGGATATATTATATTTTAAATGTTAAAGGTATGAACAAAGTAAAAAAATATCCTTTGTGTGTTCGCGAATGCAGCATATCATATTCTTCAAATATTAATCATGACATGCATGCCACAAACTGACAATTGTTAATGTTGAACGTTCTTTGGAACCTTTAAGATACTTGATAAGGAGATCTCAAAAGATGCATATCACTGCGAGGATTAATATTTCTAAAGAGACGATGTCACTTTTGTTTGGTATACCATTGTTTTGACGGCCGTCTGGTCTAGTGGTTAGAGCTCCTGACTGCGAAACTTGAGGTCGCGGGTTCGAACCCCGCTGAGGGCAGATATTTGTGTGATGAACACGAGTATTTGTACCTTAGCCTTGGATGTCCTATGTATTTAAGTATATATATCTATCTATATAAGTAAATATAACATTGCCTAGTTACCATAACACAAGCTTTGCTTAATTTGCGACTAGGTCAACTTGTGTGGAATTGTCCCAAGGTATTCCCAAGCTATTTCAACAACTTTGTAGGTTGCTTACGGTAATGTTAGCTATGGATATATTTACCGTGACTCGGTTGTTTTAGGGTTGCGATTCACACAGTCAGTATTAATAATGACTTTGATAGAAACATCTTCCTAGGTGGCAGTGGCGACAGGTTAGATTCCGACACGAAAGATTGTTATACCTGGGTGTTTTATTAACTACACGTATGTTTATCAGTGGCTAATCTACAGTAGGTGCACCCCCTTTTTTTAAATAAAACGTAATGGGTAATTTTGTTAAATTATATCCTCCAACCGGATTCAAGGGTATACATGACCGAGGGCCGAGCGTTCTTCGAAATATATGTTGAATACCTAAAGTTCCAACATTTATTAACCCGTTGGGCTTATACAAAAGTGGCAGGGATTATACAACGTTAACGCACGATTTGTCTTACTTTTTTGTCCGATTCGAGTTCATTATCATCTTTACAAAGGGAACGCAGATTTTGACCCTAAGCACAGTTAAAACGAATTGAACATATTTGCAGAGTTATCAACAAAATGTATCATTTACCTTCACACCTTCTCACATGGGTTCCCGAAGAGTTAACCTTGGTCTAACCCCTTTTCGCCGGACATATATTTTAGGTGCCAACGTGATGTGGCGATAGCATTGACGTTTCGCAAGCAGACCTTTTAATTTGTTCTAAGTCGTATGCAGGAGTCCTACAGATGTTTTCCTTGACCTGTCCTGTGACTAGCCACTGCAATTAAGTTCAGAAAACTCATTGCTACAGTCGAGACTCGAACATGCAATTTTTGCGCTGTAGGCGACTGCCTGACTGACTCTCGGCCACCAGGGCTCAAAGACACCATTCAGATAATCTAATCTTCAATTACAGCTACCATATTAAATGTGACCTTTTCTAACGCATGATTACATTGCATGCAACAAAATATCAACTACGCCAGTACCGCTAGTGACAACTGTAATGTTTCGCAAGGCTCGACCATCTTAGTCTGTTACGTCAAGTCTACCGACTGTATTTAAATGTCAAATATTGACCTATGACACTTTGATTCCGCCACTTGTTAGATAAATAAACTGCTGGATTATAGGTACCCGTAACCAATATTGTTAGTTTGTGTGAACGCGCAAATCTCAGGTAAGAAAAATACAGGCAGAAAGAAGGGTGTGAAAAGTAAAAGTACAACATATTATATATATCTTTTATATGTATTTTTCTACTTTGGTGTTGCAAGATTCCGTAAGCGCTAGCCACCTTAAAAAAATACAGCCGGCAGCACGGGCTCCATACCTGCTAGAGGTGGATGTCTGACGTCAACAAGATTAAGTAACGAGGAAAAGGAACGATGTGAGTATAAGTTTAACTGATGTTAATTGAAAGTAAGTAGATTAATTTCGCTGTCTTGTGAGTGTATATGTGTTAATTACGAAATGCCAATTGTATAATAAAACCGTAAAAAATAAAGTTTCCATGCAGAAAGATATCGTACGCTGATGTCGGTCCATCTAATTTAGGGCTAAAATTCATATTCGAGCAATGAAAATCCCAATAACATTAGTGTAGTGACGTTTGCTTACGCGTATCTGTTGCGTGATTTGCACTGAACCTTTAAATATTCATTCATCATGCTTGATAACGAATATACTCTTTTGTTGTTTATCAATTAATTATTTTTTATATAATCGTAGTTGCAGAATTGCAAGCTTCTGTCAGATACATACACACAAACATATCATCACGACGAGTCCCTAACGGGAGCAGAGAGTATAGAGCGCCAGTTCACTCTAGACTTACCTACATACCTCTTTCGCTTTGTCCACATTCATCAATCTCTTCATACATACTCGTCGATTTCGAGCACTCTTGACGTTCCCGTGTTTGAGCGTCCGATCGATTTGATTTAGATAGTTGGAACGTGGCCTTCCTCTGCCTCTTCCTGCAGACACTTTTGCTTTTATTACGAGAAATATTTCCAGCTCAATATTTTCTAGAATTTAACAAGACAACAGTATCGAACATGTTTTCACTTTCGTCGTGCATGTCATGGACTGCGAGATCCTACGATCGTCACGCTAGCAGAGTCGTGACTTTAATTCAATTATGGAGTCAACAACAATTACAGTTACCTGAATTTGAAGAGAAATGTGTATTACGTAAAGCTGTTTTCAGCATATAGCAGCTAGAGCAGGTACCATACCATACCAGGGTACCATATTGTATGCCCATATTTTTTTTTATGAAACTCAGAAATAGATTTAGAAGTAGATTTCTAAAGATGAAAATGATGATTTTTACGTCAATGGTTTTTGAGCTAATTCATTACAATAATAATAATATCTTAAAGGTGTATAATATTATTGAATAAAAATTTACTGATTACTCACATATATGTTTGCAAATATTTAAAGCCCGCTGAAAGCTGAAGGCGTAAAGCAAAGTAGATACTTATTCTAGCCTTTATATTCTTGAAAATATTATCTTAATAGCCTTTAATTTTGCTACTACATAAAACCGCTTTTGTGCGATTGACACTGAAAGAACTCATTATTACAAAATGTTATTTGCATATAATTTTTCGTATTGTAAATTATTTTGTTCATAAACAGTGGAAACGTTCTTTTTTTATTCGTTAAATTTGATTACCTCCGTTTTTTTGTAATTAAATTGGTAAATTTGGCGATGATATTAAATATCAATCTGGCACCAATATTTACTGTAGCAAAGTCGCAAGTGGTCACACCACTGTTGGTCAACCGGCGACTTGTAACAATTTGCGACACAAGCCAACTGCCGACTATAGCATGCAAGGACAGGCTTATATAATTAACGTGTGTGATATAATAGAGACTGAATACCTGATCGCACAATTGAAACATGTTCAATAAAAAATGATGAAAGAAGAATAGGACAGGAAAAAGATTTCTTCAGAAAGAATTTGAAAAGATTAGTCGGTTCTGCAAGAGTGATGTTTCAAGCAATCTGTCTATAAGGCAGGCCGCATATTTGTTTGTTTATTTGGTTGTATAAAAAAAGTAAAACAAAAAGTTGTTATTTTTTTTTTTACTTCAAGCTAAACGATGTGTTTTACATTGATTGTTAAAAACGGCCCGTATTACAACATTACATTTTACCCATACGATGAATAAAGCATCTTTGACTTGTAACTGCTTACCATGAGGCAGTCTGCGTTAGGTTAGGACCCGTTAATCGAAGAAAATATACATTCTGCTGTTTTCAAAGAATTTCGACTATTTCAGAGAAAGAACGCTCGCTGCGGTATGACTGTGGCCTCGTACTAAATTCAATACATTGCAACTGTCTATTTCTTAACAGCGTATTTTGAAGCCTTGATATAAGCTGAAATGCTAAAATTCTGAGTCGTGACTGTCTTTTTATACACATAACTAGCGACCCGCCCCAGCACGGGTGCAACGTAGATACGTTATAATATATATCCTCACGCCTTCCCACATGGGTCCCCGAAGGGGTAGGCAGAGGTGTATAGGTAATACCCACACACCCACTTTCCGCCAGAGGTATATTAGGTGCCAACGTGACAGATGGCGAGTTCATCGCCGTTACTCAAGCACGACTATACATACGTCTTTTGAATTTCTTCTCAGACGTATGCAGGTTTCCTCTCGATGTTTTCCTCCACCGTAAAGCTCGTGGTGTGACTAATCATTTAAGTATAATATGTATGTATTATAAATAGAAACCTTCCTCTTGAATCACACTATATATTGCTGAAAATTGCATTAAAATCCGTTGCATAGTTCAAAAGATCGAAGTGAACAGACAGCGTAAGTGACTTCATTTTATACTATGTAAAGATATCAAAAAATCATGGACAACAAATTGTAAATCACAGATCATCCTAATTTACTACATGGTCATTGGACGATTGAAAAATATATTAATATTGATATGTTCACTTTATTACCAGAACTAACTATATTAGTGCCCCGTTTTGTATACTACAAATATTTTAAATGTGAGGATCTGTGTTCCCCTTTCACGCAAAGTCTGCTCGAAAAATCTAATTATATTTGGCCTATATAAGGCCTATCACTGCTAACTATCAGTTGTTAGCTGGATTACACATGATATGTCGATTACAGGAAAAAATACCTGACAGAAGAGTGTCAATGAAATCAAATTTGGGGTTAAAACATGGGGATCAGCTATTATAAAATACGTTTGATATTTACCCAAAATCATCTTCAAATTGATGTTTAATGAACTCGTAGTTGCATTGTTAAAAGTAATTGCATTTGAATGAGGGGGAAGAGAAAAAGGGATAAGAAAAAATGAAGAGACAGGCTAGCACTTTAGTCTTGTCTTACATTATAGAAGAGTCGTCGCGATTTTATGTAAGAATTAAAAAAATGCAATATCATTGTGTGAAAAATACAGTCGATATCGTGCATGTCATGTTGTTACAATAAATTGAAGGGTTCAGAGAATTGTCAGACGGACAAAGAGGAAATTAACCGTTGGCTTTCAATCAAATGATGATTTGCGATAATAAAGCCCAATGAGGACAAGCCTCCTTAAAATCTGTATCCTGCTACATATCCAATAAGAATTTAATAATTTACGTCCAAAATTCCTGCCTACCTGCCAAATGATTATATTGTCTCTCATTAATCATATCAATACGATTAATGCAAAACTCTGTGAGGATGTATGGATGGTTGTTACTTTTCATGCCAGAAGAGCTTAACAGAATTGAATGAAATCTGGTTTAGAGCTCGGTTATTTAGATAGATATTAATACAAGGAATCTATTTTATTTCAGAAAAAACAAAATGTATACTAGTTAAATACGATCGAGTTTCGATAAATATATGTGAGGATATACATATATATAGATATATATCTATATCTTCACGCCTTCCCATAAGGGTCCCCTAAGGGGTGGGCAGAGGTGTATAGGTAATAAAATTCATTAAATAGAAATGATAATTTAAATTACAGCACGCCAATAGAAGCTTTAATAAGCGATGTCAGGCGCTTACAATCAGACCGGCACTAGGTTGTTGCTTCAGTGGTAATGAAAAGTGTAAGTAGATTATAGGTATCCGTCTCTTTTCAGGCATCATAACAGCTGAAAAGAGTAAAAGGGATAAAGTAACCTGCAGCAATCGTCAACACCCTCCGTGGTTTGTATCGGCAGTTCATCAATCCGTTCGGTCCTACGTGGTCATGAGTGAATACCGCATAATTATAAAATCGTATGAAATTTGTTTCGGGACACAATTAAATTGTATTACACAAATACAACGCATTGGAAGAAAACATAACTTCTAACAAACGATGTCTAGAGGTAAAAATTATAAAATGTATTTTATGCATCTTTATTCCAATGTTAATATTTTTTTTATTTATTGCAAACGGTTTTAGAAAAAAATATCATTGCTTATTTTACTTCACAACTTTCTTTCAGTTTCTCAAAGTAAACAGTAACAGTAAGTACAGTAAACAGCTCAGTACATAATATGAAAATAGTGCATAACTTCAAAGTCTGACAGATAAAAGCAAAATGGCTGCCCGAAATGTTAACCTGTCTTTTTATATTAAGACAGATCTTGAGATAAAGTGACACCAAGTACAAAGCTTGACATTGTATACCAGATAAGGGCCAAATAGCTGGTCCAGATGTTTCCGGACAATTGATCATACCGTCTATTCACCAAGTGATCACGATTCCTACCAATAGGTCAGAGTTGACGGGGTGTATTTTATTGACCTATGCTTGTCTTTAAACTTGATAACTCATTATGTAAGCATGAACAATACTTTTACTTGCAAATAACATTATTGTTGGCATTAAACAATTAATTTATTATGCATTTTGTTTATTTGAACGTCGTCACATGTCGTAACAGTAATATCGTAATGTTTAAGACAATCGTGTGTCTACGTCCATTGTAAATTAGTTCCAGTGATTACTAGTTAAATAAAATTGTGTATATAATCGAACGTCATTATCTCATGATTTACTAGCAAAAACTCTAGGAAGTTTACGAATGAAAAACGAATCGCTAAAGAAAGTCTTAACCACTACATCCCTTGAAATATGTACGATAACAATTGCAATGTATACTTTCAGTATTTTAGCTTTCACTAACAACCACAGAGCTGCGAAAGCTTCCACAAAAACTATAAATGAAGGCGTTGACAACTGCCAGTAAAGTGAGAGCCATAATAATCGAGACGTTATTCTACCAGCGATTACGTCACCAATAGCCAATACCGAAATGATCACCATGCATTGCTACACCGACAGCTGCATACGAAAAGTGCATTAATATTAAACTGCCGATGGACAGTGTACAAGCGATAGTGTCAATACATCGATATA
>JACCPG010008635.1:0-26364 GCA_016069955.1 Drepana arcuata | reverse complement strand
GGACCACGCAGATGGTAGGCTTATAAGTAGTAAAAAATACCAAGTCACAAACGACACATATACCTAAAATGTGATGAAACTCGCTCGCAGTGGGACGGATGCCTTCCCCCGGTCTTTTATTCGCGCGCTTCCTCGAGAATTTCGTGTAATAATTGAAGTTTGATAAACTAGGCGAACATTTGGTTCCCTCTCCGTCGGCTTGCGTACCTCGCCATTCATGGCTATTACTGAAGTATGTCAGCGAATCACGAACATACCAGCCAATTTTAATTCACCTGCATGATTTGTGACCGAGGAAGCGACCTTATATCTGCTCTCCATGTTACTATTTATATCTGAGACATACCTCGCATCGCATCGACACCCATGTTAGATAAACACCAAAATGGCGTAGGTACGAGGCAGCCACTCGATTGATACGGATTAATTAAAACGACGCTCCGAACAAATATAGAAGAGATGGCTCTCACCGACATCAATCTGATCGTATCAGAGCTTACTCTCTGCCTATAGATATTCCCGAATTGGATTTAATCTGCAATTTTTGGGTCGGCCCATTATCCTGTGCGGCGCGGCCTGAAGCCACGACACACAACTTTGGAGACCTCTTTGTGAAGCCTTTCATTAATGCCTCCGAGGGAGCCCTCGTTAGCCGTGCAACGGAAATTAATTAAAACGCCACTGGGATAACGTTTGCCACGATTAATTGAGTTATGTACGTTTTTTGCGACTTTCACGCTTTTCATTAACGGCTCCACCACGGCTCTTATTATTATCATCTTATATCTATATATATATCTTCATTAAGTTAACCGGCCATATTAGTAATTTCTAGCAAAATATGAAGGTATACGTTCCCATCGGTATACCAAGGTTCCATGCCCAGCTGAGCGCACTTCTACTCAATGTTATTTATATGAGCAAGGTTGTTTTGGTGGTCTCCCACAGGCGATATATTCCCCGAGCTGTACACGACCACTGCAGCTCTGGAGGACGAAGAGGAGTCCGCCGAGGAGCAAGACATGGCGGAGGTGGAGGAGTGCGAGCCCTCGCCCTCCCCGCGGCCCGCGCTGCCCGCCCTGCCCGCGCCGCAGCCCTCGCCCAACGAGGACTCCCTCACTAACCTGGACTCGCAGTATTACAGGTGAGACAAGCACTTGGAGAACGTATGGGTGAGACCGTCATTTCTTCCAATTGCGTTTAGCTGTTCCTGTCGTGATTGAGTAACAAACATCCATGCATACTGACAAACTTCCGTATGCACTCAGACAAATTGCTTCGACCGGATTTTGGAAAGTTAATACTGAAATTAAATGTTTTCCTGTAATTACTTCATATTTACACAGATTCTATTTGATTGGGTCGCTACCAGTGATAGCCCTGAGTTTGTAACAGTGCTTTTCCTCTCATTTAGGGCATTCCTGCCTGGATCGTCCACGTGGTACAAATTTATTTTTTACTGGATGTAAGCCGCACCCGTGTCACTGTCCCCTGTCTCCCTCGGCTGTGGACGAATCGCAAGCAGCCAGGGCCTAGTCGGAGATACGCATTTATTCCGGGTTTTAACACAAAAATGCGGTCAGCTACGTGCAGGGTAAGGTAGGGTTACTTCATTAACAGCTGGTGGCCGCGGTGCAGTTCCTGTACCATAATACATGTTTGGTGATTTATTCGTATTTACTGTTCTTCTACAATATGTGTTCTATTATTCCATGCTATAATCATTATTGATTAAATTTGCAATTCAATATCACACGTAGCTGGGACACAACATTAACTCATTGCTTAGGGGAATAACGTTTAGTGGTTTTAAATTAAATTGAATACTCTAAATTTCTAATAAACAATAACATTTGGATAATGTACTGCAATCAGTGTAACTGCCAAGAATGACGTAATAAATACCACGCAGCTCCGACACTAAAGCGGGTCCAACACGCACTTGTAAAGCTTATATTCCCTTATCGTGTGACGGCGAGATGAAAGGAATCCTAGGAGCTTTAGTACGTTCCTACGCCGATATTATACAAGCTTTAGCATCGATTTATTGAAGTTGACCTTGACGTGTCCCAAGCTCCCGGCGCTGCCTGTATTTCCACGAGCTTAGCATTCCCCTCGAGCTCTAAGGTGTAATGGGACCTCCTCTATGTATTTATATCGCGTAACATATTTGCATCTTTAGGAAATTCATATTTTCGTTATATAAAAGAGCTTATGCCGTCATATTTACAACGGGAACTTAGTAAAGCTTTCAGGGAAAGTGAACTAAAGCTCGTGCTTTTGTGATGGCCGTGCAGCTATAAATGAGTTTAAAACACTTTAGCCATTCTCGTGGCGCTCGTTGTGCTCGTTGTATTGTCGTTAAGCCGCCCATCTCGCTGCCGGACTTGGCGCACAACTTTTCTCCAAGGCTTCAAACTTCCAAGGTTGAGACCAGGAGGTCGTGTTCGCACGACAGTGCCCCACTGAGCTTACTCCACGTTACAAGGCGCACCTTATCTATGGAGACATTTGGTGAAGTTTTTGCTCGTTTATCTTTCCCTATCTTTTCATCTCGACTTTATTATGCAAGGTAAGTTATCTTGATAATGTGCTTTTTTATCACTTTATTATTATTTATTATTAAACTCTTTCATTTCAAATTAAATTCAGTATGTCTCACATTATACGTACCTTTAAGTAAAATAAGTAATGGATATTTATTTTTGTGCTCAAAGCTACACTTTCTATTTAGGAAACCTACAGAATCTCCTTTGAGAGCTCTTGTAAGCCTTTCCGTGGCGTCGTATACGTAACATTGGCGCTGTACATGCACCGGAGAGGAGCGCACGGAGGCTGCAGCCATCTCCTCCGCTAAATAAGACGGATCGACGCATTTTGCGAAACTCGTAATCTCGCTAATGTGTTTACCTAGTTGTTTACCTTCCCGGATTGCGTCCTTTTTGTCTCGCAAATAATGTCTTAATGGGAACCATTTCTCAGGGGAGCTTTTTTCCCTGACACAACTGGATACCGCTGATAATAGTAATGGATGGCAGGTGCCCAAGTTACGGCTGAATTAGCCGGACTCGCGTCTTAGCAGACTAATGTTGCTCATTTCTCAAGTTCACGCGACTCTCTTGTTAATGCTGCCAGACTGCTCTATGATTGTGCGGAACACGAATTATCTCGGAGTATCGTTTAACTGTCTGTGCTAATGTTGCAATGACTGCACCACAGTTACCAAGTGATTTCTGTTATTTCATTAAGTTCGTATTAGAGTGAATGTATGTAGATTGTAGACTAGTTATCGACGCTGTGTACTGAGGTGCCTGACTGCAGTGGGCCCTTTGTTGTTGTGATGGCAGCTACACCGTGGCGCTCGGTGTGACAGTGGGCGCGGGGTGCTTCCTGCTGGCGCTCAATGTGCTCGTGTTCGCGGGGATCTACCTGCAGCGAGGCCGCCGCCGCGCTACACACCGCAGGCCCAGGCGGGACGGTGAGATCTCACTGTATATTTGTACATTGTTCCGATTCTAGAAATACTTTTTTCTGACACATTTATACCGTAGGGTATAAATAGGGGTAATGTCTGCCGTCATATATAACGTGACTTTGATTAAGTCGACACTATCACGCTGAAGGGTTTCGGTAGAGTTGTCTCTTTAGGAAGAGCCTAAGATAAGCTCCTAAGATCCTAGCTCCTGTTTCGCAGAATATAACTCATCCCCCGCACTTAGTAATTGTGTTATATCCATGTAAGCGTGATAAATGAAAACATTATGCTCCCCGCAGCCGCCGCGTAGCGCACAGTTATGATGTGTGCGAGTGCCCGCCCGCCCATTCCCGGACACAACTTTCGGCCAAATATAACATTCAACATGCAACTAACCGACACAAAGCTAAATTAATTATAGCCTAGCTAAACTTGGCGCAAACACGATACAAGCTCATCCAATAATATATCGGATACATGATGATGCAGGACGGCGCGATTAGATGTTTACTCTGTTTGACAAGAGGGCGGCGTGTAGGTATGGCTACCTCCGCCACGCACACCGCCAGGGCAATCACATTAATTAAGACAACATCCATCTGTATTGATCTTCATAATGCGGTGTTTACATACATACAATAATGTTTGAGTTTGATATATATATATAATATTACGGATTGTTCTTAGTTAACATAATTTATATTGTTATATTTACATGGTGGTACAAGACGTGGTGGCCAAGTGGTTCGAGCAGTTGCCTGCGACGCAAAGGTCGCAAGTTCGAATCCCGACTGTACCAATGAGTTTTTCTGAACTTAAGTACAGTGATTAGTCACACCACGAGCTTTACGGTGAAGGAAAACATCGAGAGGAAACCTGCATACGTCTGAGAAGAAATTCAAAGGCGTATGTATAGTCGTGCTTGAGTAACGGCGATGGACTCGCCATCTGCCACGCCAATGCCAAGCCAATATATTAGCTAATCGTATTTATAAACTTAAATCTACCTTTTTTTTGGAAACGGCCGTGACGCTCGGCTCGTGTGTATCTATGAAAATAATTTGAATGGATACTCAGAATAGCGATGAAAACACTATATTATGTTACACCGATTCTAATTTTATATTGTGGGTATATATGTCACCGCAGTCGTAACGGACAAGGTCGTCCCACTTGTATCACCTTCAGTAATACCACCTCAATGCAATGCACAGGCAGCTGCAGCAGCCGCGGCGGCGGCGCCTCTCCCGGCGGCGACCTCACCGGCGCCCTCTCTCCTCGCAAGAGCACGCTCAAGGTACGAACATAGACCACCGCCCTCCGAGGTGGGACCGGTGGACTAAAGCATAAACGCATATACTAAATTGCTTTGGACAAAGTCCCTATAAGCTTGCACTATGGAAATTGGTTAACGATATACATACTTATATAGATAGAAATAGACATAAACATATAGGACATCCGCCGGGTACATCGGGTTCGACGGGTTCATTACACAAATATCTGCCCGAAGCGAGAACCGAATTGGATGAAGCGAAGGAGTTTTGTTAGTCTAGAGAGAACTGGCTCCATTATCTTTCTGCCTACCCTGTGAGGGACTCGGCGTGATGATATGTATGTATACAAGATATAAATATGCCTTGAAGTATAAATATGCCTTGAGGTATAAATATGCCTTGAGGTATAAATATGCCTTGAGGTATAAATATGCCTTGAGGTATAAATATGCCTTGAGGTATAAATATGCCTTGAGGTATAAATATTAGCCAAAATGGTGTATGGTGTGTCCCTTCCAAAAGGACTTTAGTCTGGCGTAGTTTCGTGCGGCGATGGCATACATCATTCAATTAGAATAAATTATCCGGCGGGCGGGCGGCGGGCGACGGGCGGGCGGCGGATATTTTGTAGTGGCTCACTTGATTGCCTTAATGATTGTGTAAACGGTCCGTTTAAGGCAAGCTGTTTGTGTTGTGTGTTTTGGTACGAGATCGTTCCTGAGATAGGTCTCTACTCATTACCAATATGGATTTGCTTATAACAATATTACTCCGGGAATATATTTTTTCTATTTTTTTATCCCTCATTTGATTTCATAGGTTGGGAAAAATATGACCTAAAATCGATTCGAAGCAATGACCTGTGAACTTTTGTTGCTCTCATTGAGCAACCCACCTATGTGTCTAAGGGATGGAAATATCGATACGATCTTCAATCGGGTTTCTTCTTATCTTAGAAGCGTTATAACGTTACTTTCGTCGTTATGTGTCACGAGAACAATTTCAGGACTCATCAATACATTGATATCATCATGTCGCGCCCCCTGCAGGGTATATACGAACGCGATATCACGAAGTATATTTATATTTTGGACTGTTTTCATCAATTGCTGTAGATCTATATTACTACAAGCTATATAATGTATGTATCTGCATGTTGTGATGTGTGCATAACGTAACATAGCCGTGGATTTCCACAGCGCAGCAGCGAGTCAGAACTCAAAGAGAGGCCGGCCAGCGGCGGCGCTCCGGCCAAAAAACGCGTGCAAATACAGGAAATATCAGTCTAGACGAGTTCTGAGGGAAGTGCAGCCGCGCTCTAAGCCGTCGCGCACTCACGCGAGCGGAGGCCTGCGTGTAGTGGCCTGGGCGGCCGACCGTGAGAGGTGCGATAAGAGCGGGGCGGGCGGCCGACACGATTATCGGTGCATCGATGTTCGCGCCCTACCCATTGTACCGCAGCCTGGCACCGGGAAGCAACGCTGCAGCGATACACTCGATTGGAAGAGACGGGCAGAACTAGGAGCAGCACATGATGACATAGAGGTCTGTGTCAAAACTTTACGTCTTATCGGATGGGTTGATAGCAAAGAGTTTTTTCAATGGTACGTTTTATCATGTATTTAGTGCGCAGAGTGTTTCTGCATAATATCTACCTCCTGACCAATGTATGACCTATTATTTAATTATTTCGGTTATTCACTGACCGCGCAGGTGGGACAGGGCACTGCAGCTCTGTAGAGGTGCATGTTTGACAACAGCCATTGGTGGCTGTATCATTTGTTTGTGAGGGGCGCCCTCACCTTTGCATACAGCGTAGACGTGTGACCTGTTGTCGCCCCCCGCAGCCCCCCCCACAGCCCCCAGCCCCCCTCCAGCCCCCGCCGGCCACTCCACTCCATACAGCATCGCTCGACAGTCTCGCGCTATTTCTCGTCAATTATGTTCTGTACGCGTACTATACAGCGATGGGTCATACGCTATAATATAATTAATTGTATATATATTATATTGTATACCTACATATTATTATATAGATCATTTTGTATAAATTGTTCATATTAATTTAGCCCCGTGTGGATATCTTGTGGTGAAAGTCTAAGCGTGTCCAAGTTCATAAAGGATCATAGAACGTACCTGGCGCCGGGCGGCCAGTTCCTGCACCTGTACCTGCACCTGTACCTGTACATATACGATAGCTATAGTTAGTTTATTTATATTATTAATACTAATACTAACTACGTGTATAGATATGACTATGTTGTACATATTAGCGAGTCGTGCTCGATATATCTGTGAACTCTGATGATCTACCTATCATCGAAAATAAGGTTTTAATAAAGGCCATTTTCCCCTGGCGCTGTGTATTCATTCACACACCCCGGCACCCCTGAGGTATAAACCTCCGATTCCATGACGTCAGCAAGTTAATGGCAAGGCTGAGTGCTCAGCGATTCGTTTAGTATCTGCACGCTGGCAATGTATAATATACATCTTTGGATGTAGTACAGTCTGGCAGAAGTATGGGACAAATAAAATGATATGCTCAATTGACACTTAGCCGCAAATATTATTAGGCCTCAAGAACGTTTACGAATCCCACCCTCCCAAAATCCCACTTGGTTGCAAGGGCCCATAGGCGGCGGTAACCGCTTACTATCAGGCGGAACCCATGCCTGCTTGCCGTCTTAGTTTTAAATATAAGTATAGCCATACTTCAATGGTAATGGATGGATTCGTCCGTTACCAAAGAATGTTAGTCCGAATTATACCAGAATGAAAAGCAGTGTAGAAACTAATTCCCCAGTAGGTAGGTACATTATCGTAATAAATGTGTGTCCGAGTGTGCAGACAGCGCGCGCTCGGTATGGATGGCAGGTCGTTCATAATTACAGTTGTTAAGAGCGATTCCCATTCAATGGGCGGCGGCCGCAAGCGACTACTTGCCGATTTATTAGTTTCAATCCAATAAATTCCCTATACGTGGCCGGGATCGGGCGATAGCGCGATCGCTAAGTCGTTTTTAAGTCGGCCGTCGGCCGCGGTGACTCGGCGAAGCCTGGATGCTCCCAAACAACTTTTAATGCCCCAACGTGTCGGAAAGTTACGAATTATTCGCCGCGTCGTCGCGCTCCGCCAACAAAATTATACTGTTCTTTATTGTTACACATTCTTCCGAGCAACATTGCTGGATTTAGCGCCGCTTCTCTGTTATCTTTCAACTTTTTCCGCCGAGTTTTAGGTAAGATAAAGTTTCCTTTAAATATTCTGATAAATCGCCAAGTAAATTTTTTTGTGTACTTAACACACAAATAAAGAAAACGCATACAATATGTCAAAAGCAGAATTATATTATGATTATAAACCTTTAAATAATATAACCTTAAAAGGAAAAAAAAACGCGTACCTGCACTTGATCGCCCATCCGTGGCCTGGCCAACACTAGCATTATCCAGACACGCCTGGGAATCATATAGGAGGCCTTGGCCCGGCAGTGGGGTGTACCAGGGTAACAGTGGCTGCATACTTCGATATCTAGTAAGCTTGATCGGCCATCCAAGTGGAAACAAAAGTCGCTGTAGAATATTCCTTCCGGGTGCTTATACGGCGGCGCCAAATGAGTGCAGTTAATTTATGATCGTGCTGTGAATAGAGGGCGCGGGCGCCGGCAGCAGCGCTGGGGGGAGGGGGGGGGGAGGGGAGAGCAGGGGGAGACCATCAATCAGCCGGCGCATTCAGCGGCTGCCCGCGCCAGAGCCTTTCTCTTGGAAATGAGAAATTGGGCGGCCAACACATGACACAAATAGCTATAATGTTTATCGGCTCCCTCGCCCGGAAAAGTGTTGTTATCTTGGTTCTTTGGTTGCTATAGTCGAGAGCAGTCAATCAATTGTTCCCGCTCGGCGCTAGGCTATGGCCAAGCCGTACGCACTACCATTATATCCCACATAATACCCACAAAGTGATTTGGACCGACTGTTTATACAGATCATGCATCGACCTTACCCGCTACGCTGATAAAAGATACAGAAGTAATTCAACAGAGTACCTTCATAGTAGGAGACACATGAGTAACATACTGATATCCTAATATATAATGAATGATTTGTTACCGGTGGGCAATGCTTGCTAATTGTTAATTATGCTGCCGGCGGCACCGATCACGGACCGGCGCCGGTGTATCCCGGCGCTGTATCGCCCTCGAGCAATTACACTAATCTGTACATACATTGTGCGTAATTGTGGGATTACCGCCTGGCGCTCTCTGCGCCCCGTGTACCTACAACAAAGCTAGTTTGCGCTAGTAATACATACATACATACATACATACACACATCACGTGGGTTTGGGATAGTCGAGCATTAACCAAATGTAACATAATGTGGCTTCCCTAATATTCTTTCCGAAACTCGAGGCGGGTAACTTTATCACCATCCAAGTGCCGGTATCCTACTAACATTATAAATGAGGAAGTTTGTGAGAATGTAACTTATACAAGCAAAACAACTGAAAGGAATGGGATTGGGGCATTTGGCACAGAGTTATGGTTCTTAGCTGGATCAACACCTGGCATATGTTTTACCACAGATAAAAAATACTGAAAATCTCAAGAAAAACCCATGAATCAAAAATTATACGGGGGTGTAATCGCGGGCCACCGCTAGCGTCAGATCTTTCATTTATTTCTAACGTTCAGAACATATTTCAGCGACTAGTCAGTGTCAGTGAAGGAAAACATCGCCACGAGTTTGAGCAGGAGTGAGAAGCAATATACTACTATAATGAGACAGCTCGCAGCTAGGTACAAAGTGCAAACTTCCAACCAAAATCTTTGGCCAGTGCTACTTGAAAACTTGCCCTTTTCAAATCCTTAATGAAATTAGTGAGACAGGGAGCACTGGCGGCCGCCGCGCCGGTTCCCAAGGCGGCCTGTTTCATCACACCTTAAAATTTCCGACTTCACTCTATACTGGTGCAGTAAGTGGTGAGTAAGTCCATGAAACCCAACACCCGTAAACAAGCCTTATGTTCGTACATTTGGAATATTAGGTGACTAAAACCAAGGAGGTAGCTAAAGATTGTAGCAGCAACATGCGGAAGTCAAAATTGAAATCGTCATGGCTTCTGACAAGGACAGTACTCGTAATGGTGGCTGAATCATAGTAATAATAATACAACCTCCATTTTGTCCCGAGATATGTCAATGTGCCAACGCAACAGGTGGCGAGTCTGCTGCCGTCTCTCAGGCACGACTTAACAGGAAATGTTCAAAATTTCTTCAAAGATGTATGGAGGTGTCCTCCCTAGGGTAAAGATGGTGTGGGGTGACTATGACCAATTACTTACATAAGTAAAAAAATCTAATTGTGACAGCTCGCCGGGTTTGAATCTGCAATGCAACTGCACAGTCCATTATGATATGTTTTTCACTCGCTGGCTATATTTACGATTAAGTAATTGTCAAACAGATGCACGCACTTTTACACACAACGCGCATATTCGTTGCTTCCAGGAATGTCAAAAATTAAATTGATGTGTAAAGAGTCCTGAGAAGGAACCATAGACAAATAATAAGAAATAAAACAGGCGCGTTCCATAGATTAATTAAGGTTCAAAATTCAAATGTAATTGTAAGGTACACACGATGTAACTAATTTCAATTTTTAATTCATTCTGAATATACGAGTTCTCTCACGAGTAAACTCTTGTTTCTCTTGCGATGACAGATAGATTACTCAAATATGTATACACTTTAATAGACTAATACTAATATGGAACAACAACGCTGGCCAATATAACCCCCTTCTCCCCCTTCTTCTCCCCGCACCCCGCACCGCACCAGTATCATTTTTGTTCCCCAGCCACTTGCATGATATCTGCCAAGTCCTCATGTCTTATTCATCCGCCGCGTGCCAATTGTAAAACTTGTAATGTCAATTCGGCAGAGAGTTTCGAATCATTTCCCGTTGTTAGCGATCCACTGTTGACTTCTCATTTGTGTTTTATTTGTTTCCTGTTTACTAAGCGATGTCTTTCGGCGCGAGTGATAACATCTTTACGTCTTCGGAATGCTCCTGAGACAGTAGGTCTCTCTAATGTGATGCTCTTGTCACAAATCATGGGTTCGGAACACTCATTGGTAGGTGCACTGGGGTTTGAAACTATCTTCTTCTGTACACACACAACATTTATACTAATGTATCATTACATCGATTTTCCCACGAGGTAGACAGGGAGAGCACAGCGCCAGCTATCTTTGAATTCTTTCGCTTCCTGCACATTCAGCAATATTTTAAGCACTAAGACATTTATGATATTCACACATACTGACATCTGTATACATTGCTACATAAACCTAAGTCGAATATTTCAACCGGTTAGTATATTACAAGGTATGTATGTATATAGAGAGCTCCACGCCACCTGACGTCTCGGGAACAAACAATAATAGCAACTAACTGGTCTGAACAAAGTTAGAGAACGACCTGCATTTCCCGAGTCTTAAATAAAATTCATTACAAACTATTGTTACATTCCCGTTGGTCGCGCCCCACGCCGAGCGACGGAGCTGGCAGGTAAGCTGAGCTAAAACAAATAAGGCTACATTATTTGTGGCGAATAACTTGAGTTCTCGCAGCAGTCACTGCTAAATACAGTGGATATACATACTAGGTTATATTACGGATCGCACCGACACGTGTGTTAGTAACAAAAACTGAAGTTATTTCTATGGTAGTAAGGCACCCGATCCGTTCATCAACTCACACGCCTCACATGCATGGCAAGCTAGTGAACCGAGCACGACTGCGTCAAACCTTCCTGCTATCAACTTCAGGATTCCATTACTGCTCCCCCGCAACCCCGCACCCCCCGAATCACAGGAGCCGACTTCTTACGCATGATCGCGTAGAAGTCGTCCACATGTGCATCCACAAACATGCCTGACGCACTACAGTATCGGGGAGCCGTAAATATAATACTGGGAACAATGAGTTGCCACAGCACGAGCTAAGGAATGAAATAAAACGTATGCTATGATCTACATGGAATTCAGTAGCGGTGTTACCATCTGGAGAGCTGTATATTGGTTGCCACCGATAAAAAATGGAGCTATAACTCCTTCATACACACGTCCGGTTATGTACAAAGTACAAAAGGCAACAGCAACATTGTTTTCCGTAGATATGATCTTTCTTCAATGCTGTGGCGTTGAATCGTTGAATAAATCAGGAGGTGTCTCCAGCTGAGGTGTTGAGACAGCGTGCTGCACAAATAGCTGCCATTTGTACCACTCGCATACATACAGGCGCATGTGTGGATACGATACGCCCTGAGAAATTCACTAAGTGTACTCCGGGGCCGAGCGTCCATGCTCGCTGCATTATGTAACATACTAGCTGTCCCGCCCTGCTTCGCCTGGGTGAAAAAGTAAAAAAATAACGGTTTTCAACTATTGCTTATGGAGGCAATAGTTATAAACGTGTTTGTGTTGTCTCAATGTCGTCTCATCGTCTCAATGTGTTGTCTCACTCACGCTTACATAACTCACTGAAACAATTATTCTCGTCGTATAAATGATAGGTCCACGGGAGGATGGAACCCGCGTCCATTAGAACAAAAGCTATAAATTCCACCAAACGGCTAAACGATATTGGTGTGTGGATAACCGAGCCATTTACAAAATTATACTTTTTACAGAATTGTAGCACGTCATCAACACTCTTCATACAAAGCTGATTAAATAACATCTCCTTTCGTACACAATTAATTTCATAACAACAATAAACTCGCATTAAAATCGCGCTGGCAGCTAATCGACGGAGTTTCCGAACATCGCAATGTTTACTCCCCATCTTTTGTTCATACAATATTGCCAGTCAATTGTGGACCTTAGTGCTCGGGCACAGGACCTGGCACGAAGCCAGGGCGACAATGGATGGGTGCGCGGTTGTCGCGGACGGCATTATGTTATTGTCGGGCCGCCGGCGGGATGGCGGGATGGCGGGATGGCGGGATGTTACCCGCCGTATTGTACACCAACGGACCCTTTCAATACGATTACATTATTCTTCCTTACGGATAGTATCTGTTAATACACAAATACGTTTGATAAAGTTCCACCTAAGTATTTGTCTGAGCAATGATTAGTATATACTAGGAGCGCAATAGTGTGGCCATTACATGCAACAACCCATACATAACACACTGAGCACAGTACTTACGACACTCAAACCTAAGTAAAAACGACACAGCGCAACGACCGACGGTGGGTCCATAACAATATATTATGGCAATCGTAAATCTGGTGCTAATGAGCTCGGATACTGTTATGATAATGCGGGATTAGGACACTGCACTGTGCTTTACTGTGGCTTTGTCGCTTGAATAGTCGCCTTCGAGTACGCCATCCGCGCCTTGTCTGCTAATGTTATCGCTTGGTAGTTCGATGTGATTTATTATTTTGAATGTATTTATATATATATATATTGTGGCATAATAGCGTTTCCAATTAGTTAATAACTTATAATATCTTAGAAGATTACGCATACATAGTCCTAGTCAGAAACTAAGCAAATTTTATATTACTTGAAGCCAGGAAACGATATATTTTGAAAGTGAAGACTACTCTGCTATCGCTGAAAGGTAAATAAAGCAGGACGTGAACTAAGGAGATGCATTAAATGCACCACCGCTCAGCTAACTCATCAATGACTGATGTCAAGCCTTCATATATTCATACAACACGTATGTAGAGAGTCGCAGAGATTGCCTAAATTGCAGGTGTATCGAGCCAATAGCGGCGTCGGCAGTGTTCGCACAATAAGAGCGCTCTGGACAAAGAGGCGACGCTGGCACATTAAGCGGCTACATGGAGTGCCAAACGAATACTTCCGACACAGGTGAACGACATTTTTCGTGTTTTTGTACCGACGCGCCAATGTTCTGTCGTGCGCCGCCGCAAGCCATAAGCGCTCGGATGTTTTCATAAAGGATTTAAAATACTTATAATATCTACCCACCACCAACAGTTAAACAGGCCCGTATCTATCAAATAGGTCAAGTTTAGTTACTTGTGGCCGATAAGAAAGCAGTTTTTTATTTACAAAACTAATTTTACCTATATATCAAATATGCAATCAAATACTTAATAATAATAGAGACGATATGGCCAAGTCGTTCCTGTAGTCGCCGACAATATAAACATTTCTGGTCAAGACCTACGCTTAACAAGTAATTGAAGGCCGCACCTACAGACGTGCTTGAGAAACGGCGACGGACTCGTCTCCGTCACGGAGCGGCGGGTGTAGTACCTCGCCCGTAGTGGAAAGCTGCGGGAACACATGGAGATATCTGCATAATATAATGCTCCGTCTCATGCCCTGGACCGCAACTTTTTCCCCCAATGATCTTTGTGTGTCAGCTCCCCGCTGCGCTTTTGCTCGCGACACGACGAGGGTCCTCACTCCTCACTACTGGTACTATAAATAATGGCCCCTTTTAATTTCCTGGCACCTAAGCAGAATTTCCTCCAGAACGAAGTTAGTGGAAAATTCGTCGTTTATCTTATGTACAAATCCATTAAGGTCATTTATTACCCTTGTTGCGCACAGGTTAAAACATATGTAGGTTAATACATACACCACACATTCAGTATTGGAAGCTAATCAGGTCATCCTACAAATAATCCTTTTGATTGACTGATACGATGGCTTAAGAAGTACTTATTGGCTCTTAATTAATGTATCTATATTGATACTGTTATTTGCAATACTTATTTGGGACTAAGTATATTATACAGTATTTCTTGTTTATTGTTTGTAGGGTGAAGAAAGATTGATGAAACGGATATACAATGCGAAAGTGTGTGGAAGAAGAGGCAGCGGAAGCGCGCGATCTATTTCTACTACCTAGATAAGATTGATCGGACACAAGAGTATTCGACATAATATGCGACATTATGATAGGAGTGAAGTGTATGAAATTAATGAGATCTGTAGGTCTGGAGAGAATTGGCACTGTACTATCTTTGCCCAGCATTGTTCTATCGGCATGCTGTTAATTATGTAATATTTACAGTGAACAGAAATATGGTACTTGTGTGTGAGTTTATAAATAGGTGTCGTTAGTTCCCATGCCATCAATAAGCCCCGCCGCTGCGATGACTGCGAACATTCACCATAAGCAGTGGCTCACATATTTCATCAGCCGAGGCAGCCGCGCGTGCCATCGCCCCTCCGCGTCATTACCCGCGCGCGGCGATGCTTCCGCGGCGATAGCACACCATTGACCTGCGCGCTGGTGCCGACCTTGGCCGCTTACCCTCCTTTAACCTCCCAACTCTTATGCAAAATTAAAAAAAAAAGTGTGATGGCCGAGTGGTTCGAGAAGTCGCCTGTCTATATTTCTTTAAATGTATGATCAGTGATTCATAAATCTAGACCTACACCTAAAAATATCTCGGGAAAACAAAGGCTGTGTGATTTCGCTCTTCCACCGACCCCTTCGGGAAGGCGTGAAGAGAGATGAAATAAATTGATTTGATTTTCAAATTCAAGACCAA
Source organism: Drepana arcuata (assembly GCA_016069955.1). NCBI lineage: Eukaryota > Metazoa > Arthropoda > Insecta > Lepidoptera > Drepanidae > Drepana > Drepana arcuata. The sequence goes on along the minus strand of JACCPG010008635.1, from coordinate 11,051 downwards.
CCTTATAATGTATGTTATCCGCTTGTCAATGTTGTGTGTGTTATATGACGTTTGTAATGTTCCCCCAAGTAGTAGCCCATTAGCAAGGTCGAGTGGCCGCGCACGTACGCGCGAGTCTCCACGCCATTAGACAGACGAATCGCGGAGGGTTGGTGCGCTGCCTTCACATACATACGTTTCTTGGCTTCAAATGATTCCCGACTTTCCAAATATTGGGACACATGCTCTGCGCTGCTCTCGTGGGCTACACTGCCCGATGATAAATGCTGTACACAAAAATCGGCATGTTGTTTGGTATATTTCATAAGCAATAACTAACTGAATTGACTAATTAAATTAAGCTTACGTTTCAAAATAAGTAATGATTAGCTTGCCAGCACTGGATATTCGGCTATTAATGTGAAAACAAAGCGGACCAGGCCGAGCCGAATGAGGCTGCTAGTCGAGATATGAAGTTTAAATTCCAGTTATTGAAATAAACTTTATTTCAATGTAATTATTAAATCCTTCCCTAAGGCCAAGCTTCAAACTGATTTTTTACGTAATTTAAATACTTTCGTTGGTTAATTATTCCCAAAGTTGTTCCGCGGCTCAGCGCTCACTGAGCGCTGCTGTCTATTTGCGAGAGTCGCCGCTGCTCTCCTTGTCACGATTTAAACGACACCATACTTCAAGTTATGGTCATGTCATACCAATACATTTAAGCGTATATCTCCGGAGCATTCTCCGGAAGAGGGGTATTCCACGTGATTCTGGCTGCATGGAGTCATGACGGTCTTCTGTCGTTTGAATCCTGGTGACAGGGAGGCTGGAAGATACTACGTTCATTGGATTAAATTCTTCGAGGGACTAGCACTTACACATTGTGTTGAAGTTAATTAGCAGAGTTTTTAGTTGATGGACTCGCCATCTGTCACGTTGGCACCTAATATACCTCGGCGTATTACCCATACATCTTTGCCTACTCCTTCGGGGACCCTTGTGGGAAGGCGTGAGGATATTTAAGCATATGTTCGTATATCCAGACATTAATTCTGTGTATTATAATATCGCTTGAATAAATTATGTGGCTCAGTGGTAGTAGGCGGAGGGACAATACATAAAGTGGTACAAGGTTATTGCATGTATGTCGTATAAGACATTAAATCGGTCCTCGCATCAGCATAATATTTATGACCGCCCTATGCCCACATTGTATATTCATCGTAGCTGCGCCCTACATGTGGCTACAAGTTGTGTAGACACTAGACACACTCAACATCATACAAACTTCTCATTACAACAAATAAAACAATAAACACAGCGTAACACAAACCAAATCTTAATTTAACTTTGACCGCAGTAATCATGTTCATGTTTGCTATTGTAATAATTGTAGGGAACTCGTCCATGTGGAGAGGGAACTGGAGCGAAGATCCTGATCATGGGAACCTGTCAGGGTGGACGGTAGAGCGTTGGAAGGTATAACTTATCCAGGCTCTGACTGGCGGCCTTGGCTCTGGTCTCACGTGCTTAGGGAAATGTTTAATCGGAATTTCAAAAGTTTCGATCACGTCAAATTCGATAACATCGGCAGAATTTTATTTCTGGAATAAAGCATATCCTATTTTGCAATAGGTCCAGCTCATAATTAATGTCTGTGCAAATCTTTTAGACAATTCCGTTCAACCGTTCTGGCTTAATTGAGTACCTGTATCTCAAAATTTCGCATTTTTTATCTAAAGATAAGATTAGATTGAGGCAACCGTGACTGACCAGTCCTATGGGGTCCTACTTTTACTAATGATGAGAGAATACGGCTTGTTGCCCAGACAATGTGCCAGTGTAGCAACTCTCTGCCTACCCCGTAAGGGACTCGGCGTATCGATATGTACGTACATATTTATGTTAGGAATGAAGGTAACAAAAAAGGCGATAAAAAAGAAATATTTGGAATTTACTATATATTTTTAACTGAATCGCAAAATAATCTTAGCTGTATGCCGCCACACATACATTGAGTACGGAGCTCCCGTAGCATAGAAAGTGAATTATAAAACTAAGGCGGTTGTAATTCGCCGGATCCCGTAATTAAGTCGCATCCCGCATAATCCCGGGTAATTCTTATAGAGCACGGTAGTCCCGGCCCGCCGCCCTACTTTTATTAATTCATCCTATTTTTGACAGAGAATTTAATTAATGAGGAGCCCAAGTGAATGCCGCGGATATAATCATCGTTAGCATTTTATTTTATAATCTTTATAAAGTGAAATGTTGTGAGCGAAGTTTAAAGGCTTGATTACATTTTAAAACGAACGGGCAATGGGATGGAGGACGGATAATTATTTATATACTTTGCCTACTATATATAAAGTACACAAGTATGTGAAGATAACATAGGTACACGAAATATCTGACGCTGTCGTAATTATAATTATTATGACATCTCTGAACTTCACCGGGAGATCTCTAAGTTCTATAATTACATACGTATGTGGGTGTATCAGCTGAGTCTTCCATATCTATCTTAAATATACTCAAGAAAATGATGCCAACGGAGTCGGAAAATTCCATAATGATATTATGTTACAATGTGTGCAATTGTGGTAGATAATTGTACATTGATAATTGTACATTGATAATTTGCTGGAAAATCTTAACTTTATAGACTTTTATTTTAATAATAATTGTAAATACCTGGTACGATTCCACACAAATTTACCTTAATTGTTACCTTTATAATGCCCAAAATTTAATAAAACTTGTGTTATGGTAACTAGAAAACGACAGAGAGATAGACACATATTTTCTTAAATAGGTACTCAGCGGAAATCGAACCCGTGAACTAAAGCTTCGTAGTCAGGAGTTCTGACCACTAGACCAGATCTAGTCCAGTCTACAGTCATCATCAAATTTGTACCTCCGCCCGCCCCGCAGTAGCTGGCGACGGGCGGCAGACGTCGCGCACACAAAGCGCCGCTCAGGCGATCGTTGACCTCAAGCACATAGCACAAACACGCTCTTGTCCATAACATTATGCATAAACGTGTCAGTTCCACATTTAAGTAAACAGGCTGCATCTACAAAAGTAGACCATTTGAGCATAAGTATATAAAAAGCAAGCAGCGTCCCCCGCAGCCGAGCTAAGGCAACTTCTTATTCGTAGTCCCGGCCATTGTATCGGGACTCGTGTAAAAGGCGCGGAGCACACTTAACCCTTAGAAAGACTTCCAAAGGGTTAACACTTTTCAATTCGTAAGTATATTCAAAATCATAATGAGCGCTCGAGTGGGAAGCCGACGCTTTCTAATGGAACTGGAACTGGAACAACCCTCCTCGCACCATGAACACTGATCGTAAGGTCACCACACGATTGCAAGGTCACGGTTTGCTTAAAGCTATATTAGAGTATCATTACTCATTTTTTACCTACGCCCTATAGGACGGTGCCTTTGTATTGGTCAACACAACAAACAACAACCAAATACACACATCTCCCCATGTTTCAAAATTTTGCAAAAGGCTTAATAAATAACACGTAACCTGCTGCCAACAGTTGTGTCAATGCCTAGCGCAGAATTCATGTTTGACTCACTTTACTATGTCAATAAAAATTGCTTTTGTCAATACTGTACCGCGCCCCCCCGTTGACCGCTGACCATCACCGGGTAACCGCTTACGTCGGATGATTATGATAAAAATATGATTACAGGTGCGTCTGTCACACCTGACTCACCGCGAATCCAGATATACCAGGACTAGTTCAGTAGGTATGAGATGCTTTGTTTAAATTAAAGGTTTGTCCAAACATGTACCGGATGTCTATCTGGCTCTTAGACTATGAGCGTTGTATGTTTAATTACAAAATGTTCAAAGCATTATTCTATGATGTACAGGATTTGATGGCAAAGAGATAACAGGTAGGTTTACTCCGTTAAACATAAAGTGGTCAACTAGTGAAGCCACTGTGCTACTGCCAGCGCCTACTGACTGCTCTAACCGCATATCATCAGGCGAGTGGTACGTTTGGTTCTGTTAAGACACCCCATAAATGCATACAAATTAGTACCGAATGTGTAAGGTATAATATTCTAATAAAAAGGTCTCCTGGCTCAGTCATACTTTATTCATGGGTTGCCAATACGTAGACACCTCGCTGGCATCTTATACACTTTGCAGCGATCTGTTTTATATTTGCGATGTCAATTGTGAAGCACCGTTATCCACCCGCGCTAGGGAGGATTATTTTGCAAGGTAATGCGTTCCCCGCCCTGTCTACAAATACATGATGATTTACTTTGATACGCGATCCTCCTAAGCTATGGACATATTGAAGGATAGCGATATGGTTTGCTTGTGTCATAAATTCAATACTTTATTGATCTGTAATTTGTTGAAGAAATCAATATAAAATTTAAATATTATCTGCCTTATTCCAAAATATATATATATAAATTGTATTACAAGGTGGTAAAATATATTCAATTTGTGACTATTCATACTGTCTCCCAGTATATCAAAGCTAAGCCTCTGTTCTCATGAGTGTCTCAAAAGCTAAGCTGGCCCAGATAAACAGGCTTATAGGAAAAACCATGTGATTAGTGTGACCGTAAAGCGTCGTCAACGAGTCCGCAGTAAATCACTGGCGACTCCGCTGGCGCCGCTCCAGGCTGTGCACGTTTAATTAAATCCACTCAATTCATACCGCCCTGGTAATTGTTTCCACAGCTCTCGAAGTTCTCCCCGCATGACTGTCATCTGGTTAACTTGGCCACTTGGCACTTCGCTGGCCTCCAGTGGGCACTTCGCACAAGCCGAACGCTGCTCCTAGTATTCTAATTGTAATTAAATGTGATGTCAACGATCACCTGAGGGGTCAACCCCCAATAAGATTTTTACATGTTAACGTATAGTTATTCGTCACTGAGATTAGCGCAATTATACAAACGAAGCTTATTTTATTGGTATAGAAATACCCCACAGATATATTCATCTGACCTTCCCTTAGAATATAGTATTATGTTGATATTACATGAATTATGAACTAGTTACTATGTGAGATAATCGTCAGGTGCTCCGTCGACTTAGCATAATCCGGTAAATGCAGTTACTGATCCAACGGGCTTGGGTACAGAGTTACCATTGTGGATTTATGGAATGTACATAAATATAGATATTGTACACGTACTTACATAGTATTTTTATAAATTAATAATACATCCGGATCTTAATCTCTTGATACCCTCCAATTTTATCTGACATACATTTTTCTTCTTCTCTTTACAGCGCACGTTCTTGTGGCCAGGAAAGTTGTCTATGTAGGCTGAATAATGACAACCGACCTCAAACGCGACAAATGGATTAGTTTTATACGAGCGTAGGTTAGTGTAGGTTAACACTTGACCAAATAAAATTGGAAAAATCCTATTGAAAACATCTGAAATTGTAAATCTTAGTGGAGATTGGGAACGCGAAGCAACGTATTTACATTCATAGAAAACATATAATTCTGGTTGGAAGCACGCATCTCTCGAATAGTTTAGTCCCATTAAGAAGTAGCCAAAGGGTACATAATCCGGCACTTAGCCCGCACTGCCCCCGCCGCCCGCCCCCCGCCCCCCATGAATATAACATCAGTGTGATGACCTGGTGACACCGTCTGTCCAGGCTTAGGGGTGGCCATAATTAATTGTGTACTGTGTATGCTAGTGGCAGTGCATTGCATGCTTTGATTCTAAAGGCTAACCCTTTCATTGAAATATAACAATCTTGACGTCTGACATAAAGCCGACTTGAAGAGTTACTATCTCCCTGTATGTAGATCAGCGATTGATTAGCATGCTTAAATATTTGTTAATATAATAATGCATGTTGCGGACGTTAAAATAAGGATGAGTGAAGAAAAAAATATGACGCACTTAACTAATGCAAAAGTAACTGGCAGAAGAAACGAAGGACCATGTTCCAACTGCCGAGATCAAATTGATGGTACCTACACTCAAGGGTAGGTCAAGAGTACTTGAAGCCGACGCCATGTATGAAGAGACGGATGTGGATGAAACGAAAGAGGTATGTATGTGTGTGAAATTGGCACTCTGTTAGTCACCACATATAATAATGATGCTACTACGTCCGCATCAATCACATAGTTATTTACTTCAGGTCATACGGTACTGAAATTCCAAAGTGGAGTCTACTTATATTTGGTGTCTCGTGTCAGTCTATAGAAGCCAATTGGCGACACATAATTGTGGATATCTAAACATATTCATTTCAGACATACATTGTAGCAAATCTTAAAACTGCACTTTTGGGCCAAATCCAGTTGGACCGGACCCAGAAAATACTGCTCCAGTTTCAGTTAATTGAAAAATAGGAGGCCTCGCCGCTGAGGTTCAGTGGTGCTAGCTGCACTTTAAGCGAGTCACAGGACTGACGAGCTAATGTATTCCGGCCAGGTTACAACATAAACGATTATGCAACCTTACTAATATTCTAAATGCCTCTAAAAACCTCTAAAAATGAGTTTGTTTGAGGGTTTGATACACCTTCTCGTTTCATCTGCTTAAACAATCATCAAGTAAGTATCCGTTATATTATATACAATGTTAACTGCGCTACAGAACATAATATAGGATGCCTTATACAGAACATGACTATCGCACCGATGGTATACTGATATTTGTATAACATTCGCCACGTAGACTAAACAGCTGGCAAAACATTATCTAATCATTGGAAATCTGTGATTGTGTGTTACAAGCTTAGACGCCCTCACCTTGCAGACACGGTGTTCTAATAATGTCTACATCGAAACTTATGTACACCAAGTGACACACGCATGTTCACAACAATGAAGCCGACACACTCGAGGTCCCCGCGCGGATCATTTACCCGTGACATGTTTTCCTTCAGCGCTTATTAATCATTAACGTTGTCTTCCCAAGACTACGCTGTATCTATGTATTGCTCGAGTATAGCCCCCAATTACCGGCTCCGCTGTGTATCTTCCTCTTATAACATATATTGTTTGTTTCCATGGTATCGGTGTGCGGTGCCCTAACTAGGGACTTTGTACGAGATCCTAAAGCGATATTTAATCCGCTTATTTACATCGGATTTCCTGTTTTCTTATTGCCTGTCTTAGCTTCTATTCGCCTTTGCTACCGTTTAGACAATGGCGTAGCTAACCAATATCCCTATACTTACTGTACTATTATTCTCTTTGAAATCACATTGCGTGGTTCTTGCATTTTTTAAACTAAATGCATTTATGTAAATTGCAATGACATCTAATGTCAAATTTACAAATATCTCGTAAATTGTAATGCAAATCGAAACAAACCCAAAATTTCACTTTATATGCAATTGCTTCTTTATTCAATCAAACTTGTCGTCCTTGTTTTCTTTAGGAGGCATACAATATTCGTTACGTTGAAATTTGAGACATTCTGGCACTGAATCTTGGTACGTATAAAGTTTGCTACAATACCGGACACTTAATATAAATATCGTGTTACTTCTGACAGAATTCCCGATTGTGGTCATATATAATAACTATTGTATAGGTTTGAGTATCGATTTGTGTCGAGAGTAATCGAATGGCGACTCGATGTGGGTTGCGCAGATGTCTCCCGAGGGAGCCATTAATGGTCGCAAACGATTGGCGACTCGCGACTGCGACGGTTTTCTTAAACACACATGTGGGCCAATAAATTCACTAGCGCTTCGGGCTATAAAGTTTCTGCATGAAAAAGAGGCTACTTTCCCGAGACGTGTACCGCTGTGTATACTAAAGGTATCTCTTGCTCTTGTTGTTAAAGTTCCAAACTTAAAGGTGAGTTTTGTCTCTATATTAAACTTTATGCTAAAACATTATAAGCTTCTGACTGATATTTTTCTTTTCCATTGAGCTCTTCACTGTTATTATTAGATATTTTTACTTCTATGTGATATGAATATGAAGTGAAACTTCTGATGTTCCAGATATGACTGCACTCACGTCTTACAGTACTATATGACTATTATAAACGTGCATATATATTTTTTTTTGTATTCGAGTTAAAGGACCTACTATCATACGTCCACACTAAGTTCTCATACATACATACATACATATCATCACGCCAAGTCCCTAACGGGGTAGGCAGAGAGTATAGAGCGCCAGTTCTCTCTAGACTTACATACCTCTTTCGCTTCGTCCACATTCATCAGTCTCTTCATACATGCTCGTCGGCTTCGAGTACTCTTAACGTTCCCGTCCTTCAGAGTCCGATCAATTTGATCCAGGTAGTTGGAACGTGGCCTTCCTCTGCCTCTTCTTGCACACACTTTTGCTTTGTTTTTTTCATGATCAAAATATATGCATGTTTACCTTTTAATGGCAGGAGTGATTGTCATTTAATAGAATCATTCGGAATATTAGAGAGAGCCGTGAGAGCCGTGGTGGCCGAGTGGTTCGAGCAGTTGCCTGCGACGCAAAGGTCGCAAGTTCGAATACCGACTGTACCAATGAGTTTTTCTAAACTTAAGTACATTTATACATGTACATGTATAAATGCACAACTTATGTACATTAGTCACACCACGAGCTTTACGGTGAAGGAAAACATCGAGAGGAAACCTGCATACGTCTGAGAAGAAATTCAAAGGCGTATGTATGGTCGTGCTTGAGTAACGGCGATGGACTCGCCATCTGTCACGTTGGCACCTAATATACCTCTGGCGGAAAGTGGGTGTGTGGGTATTACCTATACACCTCTGCCTACCCCTTCGGGGACCCTTGTGGGAAGGCGTGAGGACATATACGCGATATATGTAATAAAATAACATTCGGAATAACTGTTGGAAAAAAAAAACACTCGGAGAACTTATATCAACCAATCATAACTGTTGATTAAATTTGTTGATAAAACAAATCCCCACAACAGATAACAAACAAAGTCCCATACACACATGGAAGTGGAATAATGCATGTACCTAAGCGTCAGCAGATTCCTGATTATTTTCTTTTCCGTAGAGTTGCGTCCCAAACACAATTGAAGAGAACCGGCTCGTATCTCGTATCTAATCATAATCGTAAAATCGTGAGTGTTTGCATCACTACTACAGGCTAACAAGAGTACCTACAGTTTACGGCGCCCCTCGCTGTATTCCACTTGATCGGATCAGTTTGTTGTATTCCGCCCGAGGGCCGCCCTCGCTTTACCGACTTTGGACAAACGGTTCCTCTAAATATTATATGATCTCATCCTTCCGGTAGTTTTTGATCGATGGCTATTTGTTCGATGGATCGTTGCGTTAAAGCTGCCCTGTAATGAAAATACAACATCGCCTCACAGTGCTCCGGCTGCTAGCCGACCTCGCTATTATCACTACACTATGCTAATTGTATTACTATTCGCGGTCCATTGTTAGCTAAACCATCAGCATTAAGTGCGCGCGACAGCAATACATTACTACATTACACGAGTAGTGAGTACATACATCGGCGCGGAGGCGATGTATTATTATTGCTGGTATCTGAAACATAGCGAGCGAACGTCGAGAGAGGTCATTTGGCTATGTAAATACAGACACTACTCATATTTTTGTTATTGATAGTGGCTTCGCCTTCATTATCGGAGGTCGACGGGCATTATATTACTACTCAATTCTCAATATACGCGCCAGTTAGCTCGGCATCTCCGCCGCGTGCTGTCATGGCTGCAGTCAAGGTGGCCATCGTCACCGGCTCCAACAAGGGCATCGGCTTCTCTACTGTGAAGGGTTTGTGTAACAGGTTCAAGGGCGTGACGTTCCTGACCTCTCGAGACGACAAGAGGGGAAAGGCTGCTGTGGAAGAGCTGAACAGGCAGGACCTGCACCCCGAGTACCACCAGCTCGACGTCGCCGACAGGAGCAGTGTCGTGCGCTTCGCCGACTTTATTAAGCAGAAATATGGAGGTATCGACATCCTCGTCAACAACGCCGCCGTCGCCAACAGCGAGGGCTCCTACGGATCCTACGAGGAGGACGAGAGGATCGTCGACACCAACTACTTCAGCATCCTGACTATCCAAGAGGTACTTTTTCCTCTTCTAAGGGACAACGCGCGGGTGGTTAACGTGTCGAGCGACTGTGGCCACCTTAGCAACATCAGAAATCAGTATTGGATCGAGAGGTTGTCCCGGAAGGATCTGAAAGTAGAGGATGTCAACGAGTTTGTGAATTGGTACTTGGGCGGAGTGAAGGAGGGCACGTTTAAATACGACGACATTGCGGACAAGGGCACATTTGGTGCCTACAGAGTGGCAAAGGTGGCGCTGAGCGCAGTGACGATGATCCAGCAACGAGAGCTCGAGGAGAGGAACATTTCCGTGAACTCCATGCACCCGGGGCTGGTGAGGACGGACATGACCTCAGGCGTGGGCTTCTACAGCGCAGACGAGGCGGCGGAGACGGCCTTGTACCTGGCCCTGGACGCGCCCGCCTCGCTCAGGGGCAAATACATTTGGTTCGACAGGCGCGACCTCGACTGGTTCGACCACAAGGCAGACTGGTATTTCAAATCAAGTACATTACAAAATAAATAATAATTATGATCAAATTCGTATTGTACCTACTTGATAAATCAATTCGTTATATATAAACAACACTATCTACGTGTTACAAATATTTTATCTGTAAGTAGTTAGTTTCAACTGTTCTTTGTAAATATTGTTAATTGTTGTTATTGTGAATAAATCAACGTGTTTGCGTTTTCATTATATTTAAGATGCCTGACTGACTCCAGTAGCCGTTATATGTTATATGTTATATGTTATCGAGGACAACTATCAACACATACTTTCCTTAGACCAAAAATTGGGAACATGTCATACATGAATAAGCTGCAAAAATGCGAAGCCGGGAGTAGGGAGTATTTTAATTACCCTCTAGATAATGTTTGCTTAGTCCGGAATGGGAACAGATATGCCGGTAACGAGAGCAACCACTCACTAACATAGGGTGCGTTAATGGCATGCGGCATGAATAATGTATACGTGGCGCGGCATGGAACGCAGCTGGGTACACTCGTCATGATGACCATG
>JACCPG010008634.1:0-21008 GCA_016069955.1 Drepana arcuata | reverse complement strand
GACTGTACCAATGAGTTTTTTTGGAACTTAAGTACAGTGATTAGTCACACCACGAGCTTTACGGTGAAGGAAAACATCGAGAGGAAACCTGCATACGTCTGAGAAGAAATTCAAAGGCGTATGTATAGTCGTGCTTGAGTAACGGCGATGGACATCTGTCACGTTGGCACCTAATATACCTCTGGCGGAAAGTGGGTGTGTGGGTATTACCTATACACCTCTGCCTACCCCTTCGGGGACCCTTGTGGGAAGGCGTGAGGATATATTATTATTATTATTATATCAATATCAGCAAGCCATGACATTTGGGGATCGACACCATTAATTGGCCATAAAAATAATAATTTCTACAATTTATGTTTCTCTAGATCACAACGAACATTTCTAGATAAATTCTAGATAGGCATAGGTAAGTAAAGTACTATACAATGTTAATATTACTGTAAGAAGATAAGACTCTATGATGCATTAATATTTAAGATGTACCGTCATTATACTAACGCGCCGCGAAGTAATAAGCCTAAGAAAATTTGATATCTCCCTTTTTCATCCCGCCTCTAGGGCTTGGTTTATATGGGGTAGACGCTGCCATTGGCTATAAGCGATGTCGTTACATTCCCGTTTATGTGCGGGATGAAGCGGGAACGACGGAAGGGGCGGGGCGAACGAACCGGGAACAGATTGCACCTGACTCGGGGTTGTCAATCCACGTGATTACGGTGTCCGTGGAACACGTGTTGGCCTTCCTGCGAAATGACTGACTCGGACAGAACTCCCGAGCAAACCACGTCGATTCGGACACCACGACCTTCCTCACCGCGGAAGTTCTTCGCGCGAATATATGGGCATCTTGAGGAGTCGAAGAACAAAAGTGATGACGTTGGTAAAGACAATGGCAATGAACCGGGCTTCGAGAGTGATTTGTCATCAGACATTGAGGTGGAGGCGAGTGAAGGCAGTGTTGGGCCGGTGGAGGCAAGGAGTGCACCAGTATGGGCACCGCCGCCGATGCCAATGTGTCCTAACCCTATGCTGTTGCCGCATCAACAATTAGCGTTTGGCGCCGGTCTGGCAGCTTTTTGTGAGTCTTTCACTTTTCTTGAAAATGTATAATATTCCGTCTTGTAGCACAAACGACCTATGTAAAGACGTAGAAAGAATTTGAAAATGCACCTAATTTGCATTAAAGGTAAACATATATAAGGTAACGTATACAATATAATTATACCTTACTGTGTGCTTCTCAATGAGGAACTAAAAAGCGCCTGCGGGTGAATCGTTGAAAACATCCCTTGTCTCTTTGAGAGTGAGTAAAGCATTACGACCTCTGTGTAGGCGGTAGATTGCATAAAAAGATCATTAATTAAAGTCAAGATATAAATCGTAGTACATATTATTACGCAGAGTCAAGTAATACATTTATTTTGTTCTGTTCTTGGTACCAAAATTGCCTAAAACGAGCTGCTAAAATTTATAATAATATAATAATATATCCTCACGCCTTCCCACAAGGGTCCCCGAAGGGGTAGGCAGAGGTGTATAGGTAATACCCACACACCCACTTTCCGCCAGAGGTATATTTGGTGCCAACGTGACAGTTGGCGAGTCCATCGCCGTTACTCAAGCACGACTATACATACGCCTTTGAATTTCTTCTCAGACGTATGCAGCAAAAAGTAACTATGACAGCCCTGTAGAAGATACATGAAATACATAGTAAAAAAATATAAAACCAATAAGCTTGAGTAGGTAATTGAATTTCATTATCCCCCAGTTAAAGCGCTATCGACCTTATATTGAGAGGATTTGTTGTGTTCGCAGCGTAACAATATTTTATTTCTAAAGTGCAAATTAACCTAGTAACCTATGTACTATTAAACAAGGGAAGAATTTTAGGTATAACGAGAATATACTTCACGCATACTTGAAAAAGTCCCTAGGGGTACCTAAAGAGCTGTGAAAATCTTTCAAATCGTATTTTCGTTGAAGATATTTCGGCTTCCATTGTGATAGAGATTCCCGTTTTAAATTACATAAATATAAACACAAATAAATATTAATTTTGTAAATAATATTGAATATTAGTAAATATAACGGCCGTCTGGTCTAGTGGCTAGAGCTCTTGATACGAAACTTGTGGTCGCGGGTTCGATTCCCGCTGAGGGCAGATAATTGTATGATGAACACGTGTGTTTTTTTTATATCTTAGTCTTGGATGTCCTATATAAGTAAATATATCGTTGTCTAGTTACCATAACACAAGCTTGCTTAATTTGGGACTAGGACAATTTGTGTGGAATTGTCCCAAGGTATTTTATTTTATTTACTTATTGGAAGAAAAGTAATCATTATTGTTATTAACGAAAATATGTATGTATTTATTTTTCAAAGATACTGAAAGTAAAACAAACTTATAAATCTGGGCTAGCTTAGCTCAACACACAGTAAATCTACAGCGATAAAAAGTCTATGTCTCAAGAACTACCCCTCATCTCATCTTTTGTTTAGACCAATGTTCGTTACTTTATAATTATTATATATTATTATTTTAAAAATTAATTAAACCACCGTTGACGAAAGATTGAAAAAGGTTGTTCCGTCCGATTCAAATTATATAATTTATTCGACCTAAATACGAATATCAATAGTAAAGGTAGGGGACCTTGAATATTGAAATTATAAGATACTCCGCTCCCTTGGGTAGCAAGTAGGTACTATAGTCTTCCTTAATAAACGGGTAATCTAGATATGGAATGGATGAATAAAGGAACGGAAACTTACAAGATTTTTATTAATCATTATAAATCCGAATCCGTTGGCATCTAATATACCTCGGGCGGAAAGTGGGTGTGTGGGTATTACCTATACACCTCTGCCTACCCCTTCGGGGACCCTTGTGGGAAGGCGTGAGGTATTATTATTATTATAATCCGAATCAGATAAATCATCAAATTCTGATTTTGATACTATTTTGTTTTTTTTTTCTATTATATGTCTACAAGAGACGATAAATGATTTAGTAAGTATTTTGTAATGCAAGGAGACTAAGCCCTTCAGTGTCTATTCATCATTATTGTGTATTATTCATCTCGCATAGATAGAGGCTACAGTGAATAAGATTTGAAAAGATATTTTATCGGGCGTTTTAATAAAAATAACTGAAGAAATCCCTCTTTTTGAAATGCGAAGATCAAAGATAACATTTCACGTGGACAGCTCAGGCGGTATAAATAAAATATCACTAAAAAGAGTATATTTGCATAAAGGAAGAGAGTCCGCAGATAAGCCTCGTTCAATGTCCACCGTAATCCTTTCACACAACGCTACCGACGCTTCTTATAAATTCATAGAAAAACTCGATTTAACGCTATTTTGCTTTTAAATTTCTTTATGGGAGACATCGCCAACCTATTTCTTTGATGGTATTTACCTTTCTATTTTGTACTTAGAAATAGATTTTAAGATCTTTTCTTACAAACAACTCTGAAAAATGATTCGCTAACGCTGAAATTTATATAGGTACATACTACATACTTATTTCTTTAACTTTGTTCAAAGTAATAGTAACTTATAACAAAAGTATGTTCACAATCCCTGAAAATGTTCTGTTAATAGATAATAGATGTATTGTATTACTTAACTTAACAGAATCATTATTTATAAATATATTACAATAAAACAAATTTATAATTTTAGAGCAGTGTTGGCACTGGTGGCCGAGTGGTCCGAGTAGTCGCCTGCAACACAATGATTGCAAGTTCGAATCCCGACTAAAAATACGTTTTTCTGGACTTAAGAACAGTGTCACCCCTTGAGTTTTACAATAATGGAAAAAAAACGTGTTGAAGCTTTCATACGTCGAGATATAATACAATTCTTGAAGTTCACGGCTTGATCAAATCGCTGTAGATACGTACAGAGAAACTGTTTGGATTCGGATTGACAAATTACATACTTTAGTTACCTATACATAAAAAAGAAAAAATATGTGTAAAACCGTACATAATATATTCTATGTCTACATCATGTATGGAACGCAGCATGCTAGGTATTAAACTAACATACCGCATTCGAAATACCAAACTGCGTTCCACAACCAAAATCAAAGACGTAGGTCTCAAGGCCGCCAAACTGAAGTGGCAAAGGACCGGTCATATCGGCCGTTATCAGCCGATCGTTGGGCCAAAATCAGCACTGAATGGTGACCTGAGACAACGAGACGCCGGCGAGTAGACCACGAAGAAGATGGCGATCAGACCTGGACAACACATCTGTGGACTGGCCAACACTAACATTGGACAGAAACACTTGGAAATCATGGGTGGAGGCCTTTGCCCAGCAGTGGGCTGTACCAGGTTAACTATAATAATAATAATAAATGTCTACATTCTTTAAAGCCCCGGCACGCCTCAACAAGCGCAACAAATAAATCATATTCCGTTTTTCATTAACAAACAAAGACGCTACGCCGAAGCTGTAACAATTCAGTACCTAAGCTTATTAGCGTGACAATAAAATTGTTTTCGGAGTATTCTTATTGCCATGAAAGTAGAATCATAATGGTTTGTCGCGTCGGTGAAAAACGGTTGGAGTGGCGGCGGCAGGCGGTGGGCGGGCGGCGGCGGCCGCGAGATGCGATTACCACGCCACGACTCGGTGGGCGGCAATGGCTCCAGCTCGCGATCTATTCGGACCCGTTCTCTTGTGAAAATTGCCGACACTGTTGTTCCGCTACTCCGCTACAAAATCTACCCATTGTTTAACTTTAATAACTATTGCGAAATATATTATAACATTATACTAAACCTATTACTCAAGCACGACTAGATATAAATCTTTCAATTTCTTCTCAAATGGACCTGCATATGGCAGGTTTCCTCGCGATGTTTTTCTCCACGGTGAAGCTCGTGATATAACTAATCACTGTATTTAAGTTCAGAAAAAGTCACTGGTATAGTAGGGATTCGAACTTGTCATGCTTGTGTTGCAACTACTCGAACCACTCAGCCACCACGGCTTATAATAATAAATACCTGGGACAATATGAAATTGTTTTATACACAATTATCTTTTTAATAAATAAATAAATAGCATTTGATGTGTGTACTAAAATTTTCATTTCCGTAAACTGTGAATTTATCGATACAACTCATTACCTATACTAATCATTATTTTCATTATTTGTAAGTACGTTACATAAGTACCGTCAAAATAATTATTGTTACGTAACTTTTTTGGCGATGACCTCATCTTCCGATTTGTGAAATATCTGCGATCAATAGAGATGTTATTCCACTTTGTTTTCGAACATAGTATATTCTAGCATGTAGGTCTAAATACTTTACGGTGAAGGAAAACATCGAGAGGAAATCTGCATACGTTTGGGAAGAATTTCAAAGGCGTATGTATAGGTAGTTATCCTTGGTATCGGCGATAGACTCGCCATCTGTAACAATAGCATCTAAAATATGTCTGGCGGAAAGTGGGTGTGTGGGAACTACCTATACACCTACAATCGGGGATCCTTGTCTAAATATTAACATGAAACCAATGAAATCATTCCTCAAGGATATTTAAGTGTGATAGATAATAAGGAACATTTTTAGGGCATGTGAGATTAATCAGTGTGGTTTCGCCGCCAACGTGGCCCGTGGGAGCGACCATGTGCATCGGTTCCCCGCCGTCTGCAAACCAACCTAACATTTCGATTTACAACACTCGCAATTTGTATCACTCTCGTTTCACATCACATTTGCGCGAGATTCGTATCGCAGCGTCGGATTAACTCCAGCTCGTTGGTATGGCACTAATACGGTTATTTTAACAACTCCACACAAATTGACCTAGTCCAGAATTGAACATAGGTAGTTATTATAAACTGGATAATGTTGTTCGGGCATTCATACTTGGCTTTTGAAATGGCTCATTGTTAAAGCTGAGATTTGTAATTACAAACAATATTGTATATTGTTCGTAAAATATTGCATTGCATGGACTACGGACCTACACGCGAATCGATCACTATGTTCATTTTAACATCACATTATGTAACTAAACGTGTTCTAGCGAATAAATTATTGCATTTTATTACTCGAGTTCATCACAAAAACATACCTCCCCACGGGAGTCGAACCTTTAGCTTCGCAAACAGTGCTTCTAATCACTATACTTTCCTGGTTTGAAACAATAATATGATACTTATCTTTTAATCTATTCTTACTCAAACATTGATGCGGATGCAGGTGTAATCAGTTTCATCAAAATTATTTCCTGTCAAATAAATAAATAAAAATTTGTGAACATAATGGAATCTTAATTGCAATTTGGCAACATTTAACAGTTTGTTTGATGTTTATATATATTTCGAGCAGTACGTATAATGTACATACCACTTTGAATTTAAAAACTAGAAAATTAACAAACTATATAATATAATAATAAATAAATACCTGGGACAATCCCACACAAATTGACCTAGTCCCAAATTAAGCAAAGCTTGTGTTATGGTAACTAGTCAACGATATATTTACTTATATAGATACATATATATTTAAATACATAGGACATCCAAGACTAAGGTACAAATATTCGTCTTCATCACACAAATATCTGCCCTCAGCGGGATTCGAACCCGCGACCTCAAGTTTCGCAGTCAGGACCTCTAACCACTAGACCAGACGGCCGTCAAAACGTCAAAACTATACCTACGGTTGTACTCGCCATGTGTCACGTTAGGATAAATCGTCACAGTATACATTGTAATCTTTAGGATAAGTACAAGTACCTATCATTGGGTCAAGGCGTGAGCTATCTATATAAAAATAGTGTATAGATTTGTATATTCTTCATTATCATTGTAGAATAACAAAACAATTCCGTTCAGTCAGTTTTTATTTCCGTGCACTTATTATACCTACTCAATTGAAACGCATTCAAGCGTCGCTTTCGTAATATCAATACTGTGCAAAAGATATTGAAAACAAAAAAGTGAATTGTAAACAAGTCAGGTGTGTGGTATTCTCCCATCTGAAGTTGAACGGTCGAATTGAGTCGTAATTAGGGGATCTTCGCTAATGAATATTATTGGGGTAGCAACCCCAATAGTCTGTACACGGCCCATTGTTAGGTGTGCTGATTAATCATTACATATCATTTTTAGCATGCAAAATAATCATCCATTGTGATACAATAGTATTCTCTTAAAATTTTTAATTTAGGTTGGCTGTTTTTTTCGTATTGCTATCACATTATTTGAATTGAAAAAGTACAGATTATGCACTTTTATGATATTATGTATTATTTATGGTTTACCATAGATACGAATATGAATATGTTTGGGATGACAATAGGGTATAGAATTTCAAAGACATTTAAATTAAATTAAATCAATTAAAAAATTTTACTGCCTTCCCCTTCGGGGACCCTTGTGGGAAGGCGTGAGGATATATTATTATTTATAATTTAACAATACTTGTTCTAATATGATAAAATATTCGATATAAATTGAGTTCGTTGACCTGATTAAATGTATTTCATTCAACCTTACCTATGTCTCTTAATGAAATTACGTTGTTTATGTTTTAAAGTCTCATCCAAATCACAGTCCAGTTCATTCAATAATAATCCCAGCCGTAAAACTCACTTTCGACTCGATTAAGCGCATGACGCTTTGTGACAACACTCTGTGAGATAATACCCATTGTGGTCCAATTACATAGGCACTTATGCCGAAGGGACGCTACAGCTGACGGCTCCCACAATATTGTTCACCCTTTTACATCTACATTGTATTGTCGGATTAAGCCAATAGTTATGATTTCACCATAGGATTTATCTACACTTGCTATACTGCACTGTTGTATATATTCAATACTAGCTTAGCTTATGCCCGCGACTTCGCCCGCGTGGAGTTCGAAAAAGTAGCTTATTAATTTTCCTGCTAGAATCCGTTCAGCCGCTATGCTGTGAAAGGACAACATACTTTATAATATAAGAACGTTAAATTTTTCGGGATCAAATGTAGCCTATGACCTAATCCTGCGTATAAGCCATCACCATCAAACTTCAGCCAAATCGGCTCAGCCGAATTGCCGTGAAAAAGCAGCAAACATATAAACTTTCAGCTTTATAATATTAGTAACATTACAATAGATTATGCGGATGAATATATACGGTGAAGGAAAACATCGAGAGGAAACCTGCATACGTCTGAGAAGAAATTAAAAGGCGTATGTATAGATATATATAGCTTGAGTAACGGCATCTCAGGCGAGGATATATATATATATATATATATATATATATATATAGTTCAGACCATAGCTATTTCATGGCGAGCTTCTACTCATAAGAACGTTTATTATCATATTCATATAGTAAATAGGTAGTAAGTATAGAGGGTAGCTCAAATTCGGACTGACTTATCACTACAAATAAAAAAACTGTCGTGACCGCGAAGATCTTTGGTAAAATTATAACTAGGACTGTTGTAGATTTGCATGGAACTACCGAAACTATGGACACAGGTTTTAACAAAATTTATTGCCGGTAGCTGGAGTCTTTATAAGTAGGTATACATACCTATATACCTACATACATACAAACATATCATCACGCCAAGTCCCTAACGGGGTAGGCAGAGAGTATAGAGCGCCAGTTCTATCTAGACTTATCTAGACTCTTTCGCTTTGTCCACATTCATCAGTCTCTTCATACATGCTCGTCGGTTTCGAGTACTCTTAACGTTCCCGTCCTTGAGCGTACGATCGATTTGATCCAGGTAGTTGGAACGTGGCCTTCCTCTGCCTCTTCTTGCACACACATTTGCTTTCTATATCTGTTTCCTCAATCTTTCTTCATTCATCCTTTCTATGTGTCCAAACCAACGTAACATGCCTTTCTTCATCAGCCAGTTGATTTGCGAATCTCTTCATTGCGTATTCGATCTAATATCGTTACTCTAAACATTCAAAATCAAAATTTAAAATCAAAATATTTTATTCAACGTAAGGGACACAGGGAACACTTATTGAACGTCATATACTTAACAAAAACTAAAGTTACCACCGTTTCCAAGAAAAATACCCGCCAGGAGAAGAATTTCCGAAGAGATCGCATCTCAACTGCATTCAAGCTATTTTCATACTTCCTCTGACTATATGTAGTAATATGTCTGTTCGGGCATAGCATGTCTGTAGATCAAATTATAAGTAACAAACCTTGGCCCATTATGCTAGTACAATGTGGCATCATTAGGCTCGATGGACTACAATAAACATTGTGATCTTATGAACAAATAGAACAACAGAATTTCCCACTGTGCACGCATCCTCAAATCTTAGGTAACGATGCGGATCATGCCACTACGAATAGCTCTATTATCTACCTTTTATGATAAGTGTATATTATTTTAGTGGGTTGTATAATAAACTAGCTTTGCCTCATGGTTTCACCCGTCGATTAATTAAAAATTACTTTATCCTACTGTTCGGCTGAAAGGGTCGAAACGTGTCGTACTTTTTCTCTTATCCCATTGGTAGTTCATCATAAAAACTCTTTAGCTCTACAAAATGTGTTGGTACCTATATATAAGAAATTGAGCCTAAAGGAACTACATGAATTTAATCTGAAGGTTTAGGGCTACCTAGTGTAATGACAAGAGTCTTGTGTTGTTAGTGAGCTCTTTTCTGCTTCATATAGTTTCAAACCTAACAAAACTTACCGAACTTCCTTGTAGCCTTACCACTATGATAAAGATTTGCAAGCATTTTTTATAGGTTTGTAACAACATTTCTTTAAAATTGTTTTAGTTATCGCAAATTTCACTAGGATTATTACAATTTTAGCAATATAATTCGTGGGTAAACCGATTATGAAATTTTTGATTTTGTCCGTTTAGGTACAAAAAAATCTGGTGTCCAACGGATCGTGAATCAATTAGTAATTGACCGGAAGTTATTGAAACAGACACCGAGACGCCATATGCTACTTAGTAGCGCTTCCATCCCTTTAAATCCTTGTTTTAAGGTAGGTATCTATCCGATCCGACCCCAGCCTGTCATAGAATTATTAAAAAGTATAAAGGAGCCGACACTTTTAAAATTAAAATTATATATTTATATATATATTTCGTAGTAAAACTAGTTGTATGGATGCACGTTACCTTGACACGTCAGCTTTTAAGTCTGTTGTGATATACACAAATATGTATATCTTCACGCCTTTCCTCAAGGTACTCGAAGGAGTAAGCAGAAGTATAGGTGCCAACGTGACATGACGAGTCCATCAGCGGTTTTCATGCACGACGTACTTATTTTGAATTTATTCCTAAATGTATGCAGGTTTCTTTCACCTTAAAGCTCCTGGTGTGATTAATTAGTTCAGTTCAGAAAAGCTCATTGGTGCAGTCGGGATTCAAACTTATTTAGCAATAACTGCGTTATCGAATCACTCGGCCACCACGACTCTCACCTGACAGATCAACACTGATAATTAATAGTGAGCCATAAATTAAAATTAAGTATCGTGATTCACTAGCTCCAGCAGGGTTTCATCGTCGCTTCCGGGACAATATGGCGCGGAATCGGAGCTCTTACAAGCACGCTTTCTCACGGCGCAATCACTTGCTGACAATCGTTTACAGGAATTACCGGGAATCCTTACGTGCAGCTTTTTTTTAACCTAGCGAACTTTTTACCGTAACGTCGGGTCTAACGTTTCAACCGTGTCTTTCAAATGGAACATCGAGGATCTTAGGTTACCTATAGTATGTACGGATATCTCGCATCGGATGGAAAGTTTCCTATATTTAAACCTACCTACCTAGCTGAAACTTAGGTTCCTTCAGCGGCCTTTTGGTCTAGTGAGAGAGGTAAAAGAGAGGTAGGGTATAACAGGTTTACCGTTCGAATTCGGAGCTGCCCGACTGGGGCAGGACCTCCACCTTACAGAAGTCCGTAGCCAAATAACACAATTTTTTGTGTTGTGTTCCTACGCGGTGAATAAGGTTTCCAGTAATGAGCTCCTTGGGGAGGGGGGAGGATTGTTACATTGTGTTGAAAGCAGAGGGATTAAACCCATTATGCTGCCAACGCACTATAACTCTCCGAACACAGAGTGGCAACGCGCAAGTGATACTTTAGTATCGTGAGCGTAAATAGGCTACGGTAACTGTTTCCCATCAGGTGGGCCGTATGCTTGTTTGCCACTCTTGTTGTATAAAAAAAATGTAGTGGTCAGACTGCCATTTGCCATTTAAGGTCGCGGGTTTCAATTGAACGATATTTGTGTGATTAACACGAGTGTGTATTTGTGCTTTATTCTTGGAAATCCTATGTATTTATGTATACCTTTACCTGTCTATACCTATAAGTATATAAATCGTTGTCAAGTTATTGGAACTTCACAAGATCACAAGCTCTTCTTAGTTTGGAACTATGACAATTTGTGTGGAATTCTCCCAAATTATTTATGTATATATATTATTCGTCTACTGATGAAATTCAATGATGGAATTTTGTGGGTGTCAACATGATTGATATTGCTTCTCATTTCTAGGACATCCTATTGCATATATATCCGGATCATGATACAATAAATAGGATTATTTATGTATATTTATTAGATAGGTATAAAATAGGTAAATAAGGTTTCTATTCTTTGTGATTGTCCTAGAAATACACAATAGTCTTCCAGCTCAATTATTCCAATTACAAAATCTTATTTAATATATCACGCCTTCTCACCAAAGTCGCTAAAAAGAGTTGTTGTAACTGGGTGTAACGCTCACTTCTCGCCCGAGATATATTGAAATGCCAACATGACTGCTGGCGAGTCCATCGCCGTTTCTTAGGCACAACTCTACGTAAGTCTTTAAATTTCTTCTCAAACATATGCAGGTTTGCTCCCGATGTTTAGCGTCACCGTAAAGCTTGTGATCTGGTCAATCGCTGTAGGTATTGAGTTCAGTACCGACAGTCGGAAATCCAACTGGCAATCTTTGCATTGCATACGACTACTCGAACCACTCAGCCACCATGACTCTAATATACACTATTACAATTAATAACTTAAACTTGCTTGTTTGTTTACAAAGTGGCTCGAAGACGTCGGAAGGAGAGCCGGCCTCGTCGGCAACGCACAACCTTTTCGGCACATCAAACCTTGCGGCTTGAACTCGAGTATGCAAGAGGAGAATACGTAGCTAGAACACGAAGGTAACTTTGTCGTTGACATCATACCCGTAAAAAAGAAAAATATCGAGTCGTTTAAGAGAAATTATTTTTTATTTAGGTACAACAATATCGCAGTTTACAATATCTGTTCAGTGTAATTAAAATGATACCTAACTACGATTAATTATCAGTACTGTCTCGTATAAATTGCTGTCCTTTGGTGAGTGACCTTTCGATAGATAAGAATGAGATGATTCCATGAACATCTTTACTCCTTATTCTTAGGTACTCTGAAACTATACTTAAACTGGAACAATTGCATCTCTGTCAATGTTTGGGTACTTATACCTGTGAGAATCCCTAATACTGATAAAAGGATAGATACCTACTTACCTACTACTAAGATGAGTAGGTTCTCCTGTAAAATTAGGTTTACTTACTTTGTCACATAAACGCAGATCACGATGTTTAACCGATTAATACACAAATATTACAAATCGAATATAGATTCGGTTTGTAATATTTGTACAAAGAAAAAAAAGGTTTTTGAAAATCTGTTTTTTAAGCGTACCTACATAGACAATTTATTCGTTCCACAATAATTCATAATTTATCGGTAATTTTTAGAGCGTCCGTCGTGGCGGAGGTTTGAATAGTCGCCTGCCATACAAATATCGCAACTTTAACAATACATAGTGAGTTTTTTCTGGTGAAGGAAAACATCGAGAGGAATCCTGCATACGTTGGAGACAAAATTCAAAGACGTATTTGACGTTGTGGGTGCGTGGGTACTATCTACACACCTCTGCCAACCACTCTGGGAACCTTTGTGAGAGGATATATACATATATGTGTGTAAAATTACCGATGTTAAGTGTTTAATAAACATCATCATTATATAATACTACCAACCTATTATTTGTTGTATAGATGTGAGCTGGCTTCTGCACTTTCCCTCAGCGAGACACAAGTGAAGATATGGTTTCAAAATCGGAGAGCCAAAGACAAAAGGATCGAAAAGGCGCAGCTTGACCAGCAATACAGGTAAGTTTATCATCCCACCGTGTCGCGTGCGTCTTGGAAGTGATTGATAGTTGTATATTTCCTACAAGACTAAACGTATGACCGCGGTTTTCACCAATAGACGGAGTGACTCATCAGGAAGGTATGTAGGCATATTTGTTAAGGTTTTATGTAAATTGGTTGAAATGTGGTGAAAATGGGAGTTTTCACTGAGAACGCTGCCTCAGGACCTTAGAGATAGAATAAAATATTGCAGGTACATATGTACCCGTGCGAAGCTGGGTCAGGTCGCTAGTGAACTATAATTAAACTCGTTTTTTTCTTCTTACAGGCAATTAGCTGCAGCATCGGGGCTGTTCCCAACAATGCTGGCTCCTGGATATTGCCCGACGCCTTGCCCCTGTTTGCCGATACAACACCCAAACACGATGGACAAATGAAAATACGACGTAATTTTACCAAAACGCGTTATAAAAATGAAATATTTTATTTTATTTATTTATTCTTACCTATAATATGATAGATATTAGTAAGAATAAATAAATAAATACCATAGTCATATAAGGATACTAACAGTATTTAGTAACTTCATGGGAAATTACGAAATTTTAATTGTATATATGTTATTAGGTATGGTATTTAACTGTATTCTGATGTATAAATAGTTAGGTCAATAAACATAATGATTTAAGATTAGTGTTGCAAAGTCAAAGTTCATAGTGATCGAACGTGTTTTATCACAATAACGATTATTTCTCGTAGGAATAATAGATGACAAGATGCTTCTAGACGACGGAGCAATAATATTAAACTAATATATCAAAAATTAATAGGTATTCTAAGGGAGGTAGGCATGGTACTTTTAGTACCAATTCTCTCCGTACTTATAAACCTACTTAGGTTCATCCAAATCCATCAGTATCTACATGAATAGTATGTTGTTAAAATGGTACAATTTACATTTTTTTATTGTTACGCGGTTTCACCAGCGTAAAACTTTTATTTCATTAGTCCTTTTTCTTCTGCAAATTCCAGCAAATAATCTTATCTCTGTGCCAAAATACGTCCAATTCCGTCTTTGCAGCATATATCACCCGCTCCTATTGGTCGTAGCTTGATATCTTTCTCGATAAATTGGATATCCTATTCACGAAAAAGAATATTTAGTTTGAACCAGATTAGTGCGTTCAAACAAACTTTTCAACTTTGTTGTTTGTATAAAAGTTTGTTTTAATAAGTGTCCTGGTTCCTGCTCATAGCATTATTATTTAAGAGTGTGAAAGGGCCAGACAAATCTGTATTCCTAAACTATTGATTTGAATCTTTATCATCATGCTTGATCAAGGGGTCATCCTTTTATCGATTGAAGTGTTATTTGTAATTTTTCCGAACCCCCTTTTGAAGTTATTACGAAGGGGTTGGCAGAGGCGTAATTACACCCTTATTTCATCAATATCACCAGCAATATGATAGCCATTCCTCCTTATGATGGCAATGGCAGGATATAACAAGAACTATGTTCATTGTAAGTACATTAATGTGAATATAAAAAGGTTGAATAAAACACGCTATTATACCAATATATTTATTTGAATAAGTTCACTTACCATGGCCTTTTCCACGGTGGAAAGCTCGTGCACGTGAGAAGAGTCCATGGAAAACAGTGTTTATTTAATGTAGGCACACAATACAAACTAAACATTTCAACTTCTTAAAATAACACAAACAACATTAGCCTGAATAAAATTTAAATTAGGTAAACATAACCATAAGTTACATAAAGCCTATAAAGAGACTGAAATACATCAAACTAACCCTATTACAATATAGTCATGCGGTTATCATATTCATATCTAGCAAAGTTAAAACTTCAGGATTTATATGTATATTATATGGATATGTTGTATCATATGTTTTAATGTATATTATATGAATATTAGGAGTTAAGCCATATTAAGATAAATATTCACGTTTATTTAATCTAACATCGAGATAAACATTTGGTTACATGTACACTTAAGTGGACATTAATATTTTTTCAGTATAGAAATTAATTTGGAATGTTACAACTATGTCTAACAAGTCCTGGACGATATATTCTTGAAACAAATTTGATATTCAACAATTCATGGTAATAAAAATTTTAAGTATTAACAAAAAAATCATCGTCACTTACTGACTAAAACGCAAGTATTGCTAACGGTACGCCACAGCTTTTACAGTCTATTATATCTGACAATAAAATTAAATGGATTCTACTAAAATATTTCATATAATGTTCACAGAACCTGACTAGCAATGAGCCGTGCTGAGAAAACACTTTGTGATATTTGAAATGTAAAAACTGTGATTAAGTGCTAGTAGTACTAACAATAATAAGGAAATAAGGATGAATTAATGCCTACAGTACCTTATCGACGACCAAACCTCAGTTGAAGGAGATAAAACAGTATAATGACAATGTAATGCAGTTGCTTCACTAAGTCCACTTGTGCCTCACTAGCTAGCTGACGCCTGGCCTACCTTCCGTCTCTACTCTATTGTCTGCCTGCCTAGTTTCAACTAGCGCAACTTGACACCTATGCATTAAAAATACCTTTATAAGTAAAATACATACAGCATTATGTTACACACTCACACTCACTGAAATGGGGTATGCAATAATTAAGGATGAGTGCATGAAGGCTATCGTATGTTGACCTAGATCAATGTGGTCGATCGTTGTAATCATCACAGATTTACTGCTTAGACTAATGTTATGTCTAATTTGCTTTCGCTTGGATGTAAGAATGTTGGGGGTGCGAAATACGTCTGTCAGGTGCTATCACCTGAGCAGATGACTCAATGTGCAAATGGGGTTTGTTATTTGTGGTGGGTGGTCAATCGTTGTCAGTGAGACAAACGCCTTAGGACGAGTTTAGATTATTAATGGGAGTAGGTTTAATAACATAAAGGTATACTCACAAGAGGTCATGTGAAGCGCTCAAAACCTGCGTTGGTTCCCGGCGGCGGGTGCGCTGGGCACGTTGGAGTAGCCGGCGCCACCCGCCGCAGCCCGCCTCCGTAGCCGCCACCGTTACCTGGAAATACCACACAATAACAATCAGTCAATCAAATATACATATGTTACTTAGGTGTGCCACTGTTCAATTTTTATTTCAATGGTAGATATTTATTTAGAATAAACAGCCTATGTCATTGATGTGAGCTAATAATATTTATTTGTGCCAAGTTTCATTTAATTTCGATTAGTAGTTTTAGCATAAGCCGTGGTGGCCGAGTGGTTCGAGCAGTTGCCTGCGACGCAAAGGTCGCAAGTTCGAATCCCGACTGTACCAATGAGTTTTTCTGAACTTAAGTACAGTGATTAGTCACACCACGAGCTTTACGGTGAAGGAAAACATCGATAGGAAACCTGCATACGTCTGAGAAGAAATTCAACGGCGATGGACTCGCCATCGTCACGTTGGCCCCTAATATACCTCTGGCGGAAAGTGGGTGTGTGGGTATTACCTATCCACCTCTGCCTACCCCTTCGGGGACCATTGTGGGAAGGCGTGAGGATATATTATATTATATATTTTTGCATGAAAGAGAAACAAACATCCTCACAAAATTTATATTATTAGTAGAATATGAGGCGTGAAGATCTACATACATATATGTACATCTTGACACCTTCCCACAAGAGTCCCAGAGAAGGCAGACGGCCACGCCCAGAGAGTGTCGAGTGCCTGTTTTCTCTAGAAAAAGCATTTAATTTAATTAACCTGAATTGTTATAAGGCTGAGGTCGCGACGTGTTATAGTTGGCTCGCATAGGCCCCCCTGTATAGCTCTGTTGATATCCAGTGCCAAAGTTATTGGACTGGTTGCCCCATCCTCCTTGGTCCCCGTAGCCTTGGTTACCCCAGTTCCCACTCTGGTTGCTGTTGTCCCACGGGTTCTGGTTGCTCCAACTGCCTTGGCCACCATATCCAGAATTGTAACCCCCGTCTGTAATTATCAAACAATTATTTCTGTTTAAAGTATTATGTACAACTGAATACAAGCTTTGAATTCCTTAAACATATGCAGGTAATAAACCAGAAAGTTTTTCTACACTATGGTCTAATTAATTGCTTACATTAATACCCTAGCACAATCAGGCGCTCAGAGCTATTTTAACTAGCTGTGCCCCACGGTTTCACCAGTGTACATTTTTTTTCATTGATAGATATTTTTAGCAAGGATTTTTTCAAATTTATTGTTTTCCGTTAGTAGTTTTTGCGTAAAAGAGGCATAAAGAACCTCACAAACTCGCATTAACAATATTAGTAGGATAATGGAAAACAGTGAGAATTTACCCCAGTCTGAATTCTGTCGGCCGCCCCCCCAGCCCCCGCCGCCGCCGCCGCCACCGCGCCCCCCTCGCCGGCCACCGCCGCCGCCCCCCCCTCCACCACCACCGCCGCCGGGCCCACCCGCTGCTATCTCTGACTTTGATAAAGCCTTCTTAACATCTAATCGGTGACCTTTCACTTTGTGGTTCTGTTGTACTGTAAAAAAGATAAGTAAACATATGTAAATAGCTTGAATGCAGTTGAGATGCGATCTCTTCGAAAAATGTGCGGAGTAACGATATTAAATCAAATCCGCAATGAAGAGGTTCGCAAATCAACTGGCGTGAATGAGGGCGTGATTGTAAAGATGAAGAAAGGCATGTTACGTTGGTTTGGACACATAGAAAGGATGAGTGAAGAAAGGTTGACGAAATAGATATACAAAGTAAAAGTGTGTGCAAGAAGAGGCAGAGGAAGGCCACGTTCCAAATACCTGGATCAAATCGATCGGACTCTCAAGGACGGGTACATTAAGAGTACTCGAAACCGCCGAGCATGTATGTAGAGACTGATGAATGTGGACGAAGCAAAAGAGGTATGTAAGCCTAGAGAGAAGTGGCGCTCTAGACTTGAATATGTGATGATATGTATGTAAGTAAACATATTAACTGCAGTAGATAGTAAGATGCATATCTAGAAGCATATTATTGTGTCTTATATTTTCGAGAATTGTAAGATGTACATACACCATACAGATGCACAAAGTGCAAAGACTATTGACTATTGTATTAGATTTTGTAGCTTTATTCTGGTGAATGAAATATGGGTGAGGCAACATTATTATTATCAATATAACTTGACAATATAATTCAACTAAAAATATGATATAACTCAAGAAATATTTCATATCATAACAAAACTCACAGCATATCCTATCAATAGGATCATAATCATCAAACTCCACGAAGCCAAAGCCTCTCTTCTTGCCTGTATCCTTCTCAGTGACTAGACACAGAGATAATATTGCCATATGAGCTGAAATACTCTTTCAAGTCTTCCTCTTCTATATCCTGTTTCAGTCCACCAACAAAAAGCTTTTTCACTGTGGCACTTGCATCAGGTCTTTTAATTTCCTCTCTGGGAACAGCTCTCTTAGGTTCAACCACCCTGCAATAACAAGAACACATGTCAATAATTAAATCATATCAATATTGTTTTTTCATGAGAGAATTAGAGGTATTATAAGTGTCAAAACTTGTAACAATGTTTGTATCATTCCCAAGCAAAAGAACTGAATAGATTTTAATGAAAGTTTACAATATTATAGCTCAAAAAACTGAATAAGCCAAACATGTATGTTAATTGGCCAAAATATTACAATAGGAACATGTCAGGTTGTCATTTTTGTGAGTTTGCATCTCTGGATAGTGTTAACTGACAATTAGACCCGATGGGTGGTCTGCTATAGTTTAGGATCAGCCCGGCTGGACATCTAGTTATTTATAATGCAATGTTCTCCCAGTATACACCATAAACAAATTTATTGACTAGATGGGAGGGCAATATGACTGGTCTGTTCAACTGTCTATTAGGTCTATTTTTCATTTCTGTAAAACAAAGTTGACTATAAATTTCCCGCTCCTAAAATTCTCTACCAACCATATTTACGTTTACAATCACACCATCATTCTAACCAGTGACTGCAAAATCTTACACAACCAAATAGCTGTACTCAAATGAGAGCTAGATTTACATCAGCATGATACTGTTTGTTAGGTAATATTCCATTACGAACCTGCCATCAATTTTATGTGGTCTATTATTTTGTGCATCATCAACCATCTGAGCCCTAGAATAGGTGATGAATCCAAATCCTCTGGATCTCTTTGTTTGCGGGTCTTTCATTACTACCACATCAACAATCTCTCCCCATTGCTCGTAAAATTCTTTCAATGAGGCGTCATTTGTTCTGTAGTCCAATCCACCAATAAATAGTTTCCTCAAATGTTCCGGCTCTTCCTACAGACAACAATAAAAATGTTAGTACGATGTTTGTTTGTTTATTTGCAGTTATATACAGGGGATTATAATATATTTCTTTTTTTTAGACATATACCACTTTTGTGTTCAATTAAAAAAACACTGAAAAATTAAATGCTTACGTAGTCGTCTCCATCCCCGCTGGGTTTCATTTTAGATTGAGCAGCGAACAAACTTTCGAATTATAATTAAAGTCTACACCAAGGTAAAAAGATTACTTTTCAGCCTTGTGTACTAATAGACTGAAAATAAAAAAAAACAGAACTATAAAATTACAATCAGTTTTTCTAATCTAACTAAATGAAACGCGCAGTCAAGAAATTTATGAAAATTTACCAACGCACGCAAGCAAATCAATTGAATGAATGAAATGAATAGCGCGGGAACGGTTTGAGCAGTTTACTAGTATACTGTCGTGTCACGTCCAAAGACACTGGAAGACACTACTTATTGGCATCTGTGGTTATAACAAAGGTTATACCCTCCAAGGTCTGAGAAATTTTGGGTTTGTCACACCACGGTGTGATTTAGTAAAATTGAATGCCTTCACGCCTTCCCACAAAGATCCTGAAGTGGTAGGCAGAGGTGTGTGGGTATATATTTCAGCTGTGAAAGATGATTAGTCCATCGCTGTTACTAATGCACTTCTTTAAATACATATTTGAATTCCTTCTGAAACGTATTCAGGTATTCTCTAGATGTTTTCCTTCACCGTAAAGCATGGGCACAGTCGAGATTCGAACTTTGCGGTGTAGGCAGTTTCAAAATACTCTGACATCACTGCTTCTGGTTCCAGTATAATAAATAGCTTGTAATAAACATTTTAGAATGAGACAGACTATCTCTATGATTTTCAAGTTCAAATGAGATTAATTTTTCTGAAGTCTATTGTGGGGGCCCTTTTTTTGTGAAGGCCCCGGGGCTATAGCCCCGGTGGGCCCCCCTTAAATCTGGCCTTGCCTTCGGGGACCCCTTTTGGGAAGTCATGAGAATATATACGTCTACGAGAATCTAATGGCAACTTAAAATGTATAGAAATTGTATTTTTAGGGCCATTTTAATTGTGACATGTCAAAGTAAGAGATTCATCGACCTGGGTGGTTCCCTCCTTCTAAGTATCTTGTGGAACCATACCGCCTCGGTCTTTTGCGGCGCTATCCTCAAACCCTGCGCGTGGAATTTTTCTACTACACATACCACCCCAAGCTCGGCGAGCTGGTTGGTCTCCTCAAATTTACTCCCAGTGGTCACAATGGGTGTGTCCGCATAGCAGATGACGCTAATGTCGTCAGGAAGGTTGACACGCAAGACCTAAATAAAACACCTGTCCTAACTCGTCCCGTGGGAGTATGCCAAGTAGGCTGGCAGACATTGCCACGCTGTATACAGCCTTCTTGCCATATTCTTTGGTCTTTTGACAGCGGGAACTGACAATAAATACGTGTTGATAT
>JACCPG010008632.1:0-14745 GCA_016069955.1 Drepana arcuata | reverse complement strand
TTGCGCGTCTGGTTCGGCGCGGGCCGGCGTTGGCGGCGAAGGTCGGGGGGGAACATTACGGCTTGTTACTCAAGATTGCGAAAGAGACATTTATATAGATAGATATCTAGCAATCTGTCCCTTTCACACATTTGAATTCAGTATAATGTCTGAATGTCGCTGTGTATGAATGAATGTCTGTTTGCGTACACCGAAGTAATAATTTAATGCGAGTACGCTGAGCGTTGATATGTTTAACTGTAATACGGTTATATGTTAAACAAAATGTATTATTAGCAAACATAAAAGAGGATAGGCGCCGGCGCCGTCGAGCGTCATCCGACGCCCGCGCATTGTCTCTCAATCACATTTAAAACATTACTATTTCGTTTTCATTATGCTACGGAATGCAAGAAGCGGTTATAATAGACACGATTATTAGTCTTTAAATAATGCATAATATAAACGCTCACAGGCTTGGCAGACCGAGAGCAAAGTGGACTGAAAGCCCAATTGCGGTCCTGGCTAGGGAATGCTTAACTTAAGGATTGGTGGAAGGAGATCATGGGTGATATCTTTGCCCAATGGTAGCACAGCACGGGAAAATTATAATAACTAAGTGTCTGTATGATAAAGACAGCAGGGTCGAATCCTGTCGGTATATTATTCGGAATATTTTTGGTGCCAACGTGACTGATGCCGAGTCTATCACCGTAAATCAAGTACGACAATACATACGTCTCTGAATGTCTCTATAAGGCTTTCCTCTCGATGTTTTCCTTCACAGTAAAGATCGTGGCGTGACTAATCACTGCTTGAGTTAAGAAAACCTCATTGGTACAGTCGGGACTTGCAATCTTTGTGTTGCAGACTACTCGAACCACACGGTCCCCACGGCGAGAAAAAATATTTATTGAGCTTTAAAGCCAATAAATAAACGCCTTAAGCTATAAGGTAATATAGTAGGATTTGTAATAAAGTCCATTCAAATATACCAACATAAAATTTGTGTTTGACTAATGTATGAGTGTCGTACTAAATACCACTGCATGACCTAGGAAAGTCGAGGGACCGTGAACTCTAAATTGTGAATGCGCATCGATTGATTTAAACTTGAGGTGAATGTGTCACAAAACAAATGACCTGCATCGGGTAATGCTGAATACATTGTACGGATATGAATTACTAGTGTATGCTGATTGCTGATTCACTTGAAGTTTGCCACGCCTTGTTTGTTAATAGAAAAAACAGTTCTTTATAAAATCACCGCCAGGAACGCAGTAACGTCCCACCAATTCTGGTAATCAATATTCATATTATTGTAAAATCTAAGGATAACAAGTGTTTTTTGACTTATTGGCTTTTTCCATCGAATGTATCATGTACCATACCTAATCATCAATTCGCACAGACTCGGATATATTCGGATATTTATCGGATATAAAACATTATATAAAAAAATATTTGTAAACTAATATAGGTACAAAATGTTTTTCGAATGTTATTTATTGTATTGTATTTTTGAGTTTTAAGAAGATAGTTCGTCAAATTTACTAATAATAAACTAGATTTTAATTATTATTAATATTAATTATTAATATCCTCACGCCTTCCCACAAGGGTCCCCGAAGGGGTAGGCAGAGGTGTATAGGTAATACCCACTTATTTTATTTTAATTATAATAATATAATAGTTCTAAGTAAGCTATTTAGCAATGGTATGTTAACTGAACGTATTTTTTTAAATCAGAGAGCACTAGTTCCATCTTGTCTCTTAGTCTTCACTGAACTCTTTAATAACTACGTGCCGTTAGTCTGTCGCTAGGAATAGTTAACTCGAGGTAAGCTACCACTATAACTATTTAACAGCCATAGACCATTTTGAAGATTGAAATTATAGATCGAGCCTCAATGCTTGATTCCAAATAACTAAATAGTAGTTAGTAGTCCATATTTGCCTTCTTGTGACGTCACATCACAAGACAAGAAAACTCCCGAAAAGTATAATTCAAATTCAACGTTGTTATTGACATCTATTCACGAGTGTACTATTATACTAACTCACTGTTTTACTAAGCCAGTGAGATTCATTACAAGAGGCAGGCGGCCTCAAAAAGCGATCTGTTCAGGATATCATTAAAATAAACGTTAGAATATCGCGCTTATATTAAAATGTAAATTTATTGGTAGGAAAAAGGACAAATGAGTAGATGGGGGCAAACGAGATATTTGCAGAATTTTGCATAACTGCATTAAATGCACGCCCGAGCGGGCCGCTGAAGGCACGTACTGCCACCAACGGAAGTGCAATAAAACCCTTGTAAAAATGTAATTCCACCGATAAAAGTTTTTTGT
The DNA here is from genome assembly GCA_016069955.1 of Drepana arcuata. Taxonomy (NCBI): domain Eukaryota; kingdom Metazoa; phylum Arthropoda; class Insecta; order Lepidoptera; family Drepanidae; genus Drepana; species Drepana arcuata. The sequence goes on along the minus strand of JACCPG010008632.1, from coordinate 12,412 downwards.
GATTTCAGCACTTAGTCGTGGAGTAGTGTTTCAGCTATGTAAACGGAATTAGAAGCTTGAGTGAAATGTAAACGGAACTAGTATGCGGTGCGATGCCGACCCGTGAATTAAACTTTTCCCAATATTCTTTTGGTTCCGTTTTTAATATTTTGTCGCATGTTATTATTACCATTTGTTACTTCTCATCTTGCTCTTACAATATCAAAATACAATTACCGAAAAACAGTAAAATTATTACTCGTATAATGACAAGAAAAAAAAAATTAAAATCATTTTACGACTCGTAGCAAGCGATCCCTTATCACCAAGAGCTTTTGTTAATTTCAAAGAACCAAAAAAGTGTCAGGAATATAATTCAAGTACAAGGTATATTTCGATTCAAAGTTAATTAATACAGTATCATATTCGGATTATGTTAGATAAGAGATAAGTAATGCTGGACGGGAAATTGTAAATGCATAAGATCGTGTTGTGTAAGGGAGCATGACGTCCAATATAAGTTGGTACATTGCGGAATCTCGAGAATTTCTCGGTCTTCTTTCTAAAGTTCACCCAGACAGGTAAAGTTTTCGAAACAAATTGCTCCAAATTTGTAACAATTATATATCTTATCTATAAAACGTATATCTGAAGCTTGAACAATTAATTAGACAATCATATTAATATTATAAATGTCAATGTAAGTTTGTTTGTTACGCTTTCACGCAAAAACTACTTAACCAATCATCATGAAACTTTGCACACATATTCTTGGAGGTATTAGAAGAAACATAGGTACTTTAAAAAAAAATTACGGATTTTTTAAGCATTTTGTAATTTTTTTATTTTTGCCGTCCACGCCGACGAAGTCACGGGCACAGCTAGTACGTAATATTAAAGCTTTTTAAAAGGTTTTTATTATTATACTAGCGACTAGAAATCGTAAAAGTTACGTTTGTGTGAAATCAAAGCTATCGTCGTATACATAACTGTAGGTATTATTATTATTTTACCTTTATTTAAGAGAGAACTTATAAAATAAAGTATTAATTTATGAAAAAAAAAATTTTTGGGCATACCGGTATCGTGATCTGTGTCCAAGGTACCGGGGGCTAGGGTCCCATAGAAAACCTCCTCACATTACGTGCGTATCGGGTGCGTAGGGTCGCGGTTTTTGGTCGGATTAGGTCATTGGTCGTTAATCGTTATCGGCGCAATGATTGCGTAGTCCACATCCCATAAGTTGGCAATATCGTGAGCTGAGTCCAGATATTTTACTATTATTATTAAAGTAGATTAGTACTATTATTATTTAGATAGAAAGGATGAGTGAAGAAAGATTGACGAAACAGATATACAAAGCAAAAGTGTGTGCAAGAAGAGGCGTAGGAAGACCACGTTCCAACTACCTGAATCAAATCGATGGGACGCTCAAGGACGGGAACGTGAAGAGTACTCGAAACCGACGAACATGTATGAAGAGACTGATGAATGTGGACGAAGCGAAAGAGGTATGTAAGTCTAGAGAGAACTGGCGTGATGATATGATATGATTATTAAAGTAGAGGGATGCCCTAGTTTTTTATTGAGAAAACCCATTGTTGTTTGCTTGTTACGTGAATGCTCAGGTACAGTAGGTACAGCTCCCTCGGGAACATAAAATATGAGTTCGCTCCACGCCGATGAAGTAGCGACGACTGTCTTGTTAGAAAAGCTGCTAAATTGCTGTTTCCGTTAGACTATTTTATTGTACATAAGTTGTATCTTTTTACACAGTCTAGTAGGTCAGGGCGAGTTAAAAATTATTCTACCATGAAATATGCAGAACGGTTACGTTTGTGGGAAAATGGATGTTCTGGTGCATTTGACGCAAGTACCGATGACGATGCCACGCTGGCACCATTTACATATGTACCTTGATTTCAAGTTACATACGGCAGTATACATATTACATATATATGTATACTGCCCTTACCTTCAAGGGGTAGACAGAGAGAGTAGAAGCCAAATCTTTTTAGACACATATCTCATTAGATAAAGAAATAGTAAAGAAGCGAAAGAGTCTCTTTCGCTTCATCCTCATTCATCTCTCTTCATACAAGCTCGCTGGTTTCGGGTATTATTACCATCTTCATCGTTGTGTTCGATCTTCTTTTGCCTCAGAAGTAAGAACAGTCTTATATAAAGATTAATGCAGTATAGTCACATGCTAAGATCGCCTATTTATTTTTTTTGGGTATAGCCTAATTCCTTACTATTATAAATGTGAATGTAAGTTTGTTTGTTACGCTTTCACGTAAAAACTACTTAACCGATCATCATAAAACTTTGTACACATATATTCTTGGAGGTATTAGAAGTAACATAGGATACTTTATATTGAAAAATAACTTTTACAACAGATAAAAAAGTAGTTTAGCTGCTAAAATTTAAATGGTGATGGCTTAAACCTAGGATTAGGTCATACGATACATTTGAATCCCGAAAAATACAAAGCTCTAATATTATAAAGTAGTAGCTCTTTCACGGCATAGCGGCTGAACCGATTCAAGCATGAAAATATATTAGCTACTTTTTCGAACTCCACGCGGGCGAAGCCGCGGGCATAAGCTAGTTATTTATATATAATAGTCTAAGTGGTATTTCCCAAGTAGTTACCCGACTTGAAAATAGTCTTAGGAGGAACAGCGTAAAGCTCGTGGTGTGAAACCTGCATAAATCTGATTAGGAATTTTAAGATATGAATTCGTGCACAAGTCCTAGATAGATGGCGGGCCTGTTGCCGCCTTTTAAGCACGTCTTTGGATGTATTCCAAAGTAGACCGTTTTTCTTCACAGTAAGCCTCGTGGTGATAAATCGTTGGAATTAACTAAACAGTAGCTAGTACAAACCGCTTCGTACCTACAATTTTGATGCTGCCCGTCCATGGTGGACGCTAAGCGCTTAGCTTGAAGTGGTCTGCATGCCTATTTGCCGCTTTCGGCGGACGTGGTTTACGGAGTGGTTTATGGACGATAAGCCACTCACCTACTGCGGCAGAATTATAGAACAATTGTATCGTGCATTCGTTTGATCAGCATGGCTTTGTATCAGTCGCTAAGTGCACAACCAAGAACATGATCGCCATCCACGTATTACTTGTTAGGTACCGTTTAACTTATACATCGAAGCTACGTGAACAAAATTCATAGCCGGCCACCACACGGCGGGGCATGTTAACAATTTCGAGCCAATCGAATAAATGCTACCGAACAATGAATGGCTTGATCACGAAAAAATCATCTTACAAGTGAGTCGTGCCGGAGTGGCACGGCAGTCGTGGAGCAGGGCACGCCGCGGGGGACACAACCTCCTTTTTGCCGTCTCAGGATCATACTCGATCTTACTACTCGCCGTAAACTATTCCGGTAATGACGGGTCAAGATTATCTTGACAGATTTTTTTAGGAAGTGATAAAAATAAATTCAGACTTCATTGCATAGACAAGCATACGGCCCGCCCTATAATAAGCGATTAGTGCCACTATGACGAAGCATAACAAGCTCGTTGCTAATTGTAATTGCAATCTTTCACATCGTTATTGAAGAAGCTACACTTTTAAGAAAACTAGTTCTACAAAAAAGATTCAAAGGAGAAGTTCTAAATTTTTTTTGGTATTCAATGTGAGTTCCCTGTTGATTCCAACATCGTCATTTGATTATTATATTGTCCTTACGCGGCTTCATCTCCTAGTATTATTATCTAAAACTTATAGAGGACAACATCTACCATAGACAACAAACGGCACGCGTTAGAAAAAATAATATATCTGTGCGATTTTGAACATCGCACTACCATCATTTTAGAAATCAGTGTCTTGTCATAATATTATCATCATCAATGTTTAATAGAAATGATAATGTTCTACTTAAAAAAATACTTTAAAACAATACGAAGTGTCTCAATTCAAAATGCCAGGAGAATGCAAAACCCTTCAAACGTACCGAGCACAAACAACTGTTGTATTGCGATATGTTAATACACTCGAACAACCTATACGAGTGTAATTCTTTTATACAAAACGCAAGGGCTATATTTTATAAAATATAACAACAGTTTAAATGATAATTTATACCCCATTGTTATTCATTGATGTTATTATATGTATATTTTGCCATTGTTTCAAATCAGAGCATATTTCATGCATTTAATGTACAATTCTTTGCTACACTAAAAGATATGCGGTAATATATATTTTCGCATAATAATGTTATTTTATTTAGGAAGTTATAAATAAGTCATAATTGTCAGGCTTATCCAACTATGTATTATTAAAATTGTATTTATTGTTTTTACTTGAATTGTATGCAAATCAAAATGCACAGTTTGTAACAAGTTGTAGATAAAAATAAACTTAATATCGATCTAAATGCCACATTTAAATTACAAAGTTATATTTATAATTTAAATCTTTTATTGCGTGGCCGGCCACATTAAAAAAAATGCGATATTCTTTATTTAATAAACTTAAATTTACCCGTGGTAGTCGCGTACTTTAAGAAGCAACCAAAAGAAGTCGAATTTTAAGCTAGGGTGGTTTTTATCTATTAATTTCGATCAATTTCATCTAGAAGGTTGGATTGGTCTTCCCTCCCGGACATACCTCGAATTCCTATTTCGTTAACAATTTTTAGTTCATCCTGCCTTTCTTCATCTTTGAATAATATTTTCACTCTCGCTAGTTTTGCCATTTCGATCTTAAGTCCCTTTATTGCGAATTCCATCGAATTGCGTTCAATTCGTTATTGCCACACATTTTTCGAAAAGAACGCATAGTTTACGTAATAAAAATTCATGGCAATAACAAAACAAAAAAACTCTACCCTAAGTTCGGCCTGCTCCATCAACAATGCAGGTAAATCAAGAGAGGAATTCAATTTTCTATCACGAAAAACTATTCTAGTTTGGGGACATCGGGTTGACATATTGAGTTGTCACATGCTTGTAAACTGGCAGGTGGTTTTAGTCGCGCTAAATCGTTTCGCTTCACATATCGGTAGCTGTGAGGTGGAACTCGTACCGAAACCAGCCGTATTGTTTCGCTTGCTTGTGAAATGTAATTCGTGTGTAATAAACACAAACAAATATTGCACGCACACCAAGTCGATGGGCCTTTATTTATATTTGAGATTTTGAGGTCGCACGTCCCCAGCGTTGCGACGGATCTAAACTATTGGAAATTTTGAAAACCTTTGTTTAAACACTGAATTTTATAGCAAACTCATTTTAATTTTATACCACTCTCGAATGGCTCCTTTAATTTGAATGACATAAAGCATATACTAGTCATTAAACAAACGCGTGAGCGAAGGATTCAAATTATGAAATGTATTTATTTTTTTACGGATTTGTGTTGGAGCCCCAGGCAATACATAAATAATTAGGAAGTGAAACAAATAAAGTAATTGAGCTGACTCAAACGTCCTTATACAAAAGTTCGTATTCGATAAACGGGCAATTAGTCAGTACGAAATAACAGATGGTTTGATTGTTCCCGTTAATTAAACAATCGAAAAGAAATAATGTGTGGAAATACAGGTTGGTAGTTATAAAATATGCAGAAACAGTGTCGTACTAGGCGCGTACATTTATAAAAGTTTAATAGAACCATTCTTCAATAAATGTTTGTCTGTGACAACTTCATTATTATCAATATTGGCTGCCACGGTTTTTACCCATGCTTATTTTTCCGCTATGAGAAAATGGGACGAATTTTCGATCATAGTCAATGGATTCTAAATGCTACCTATCATATTCAGCGCTGTCATGAAGGACTGATATTGTAATGCTAATTAGAACGATTTTTCAATATAAAAATGGCAAATTGTTTTAACCCTAGTATAAATTTGGATACGGATGTAAAGTTTGTAACACAACACCGCAATACCAAACAAAAAAAAGCTTTGGAGAACAAATGAATGCTAAGGAGCTGCTGCGTCTGTTTAGGCCGTTCATATAACGAAACATATTGAATTACAGCAAACAATAAAAATAAGGCCTCGAAAATAATGTTTATATGTTAATATGGGGTATTGTTAGAGTAACGAGTCTTGCTAAATCACAATATGAAGTTGATTTATATCTCTACGGTTGGCTTGCCTTCATGGGAGGCCTATAAAATCCCTACCAAAACGTAACGCGAGCTATACTTATACATATTCAAATATCCGTGTACAGGCTCTGCATACTTCGAGCGTGGTGCGCCCATTATTGGAACTCTTTCGGATATATTTGTAGTGGAAACTTTATCTACGTTCAAATAGTGCCCGACTTCGGCTGAAAACACGTATGGATTATGTATTTTAGGGATTGTTCATCAACTTATGGAAATATATACGTATCTTCGAGGAGTCCCTCACGGGGTACAGCTCTATTTTGCTTATAAACTTTTTTAACTTCCTCCGCCTTATCAGTCGTCGCTCAAAAACCATCTGTTTTTTTAACTATATGGCGTCACATATGGCCAGAACAGTGAGAGTGATGCAAATATGGTGATGTAAGTCTGCAATTACTTGATATGGTAAGTATGGTATGCCTAAGTTTTAAGGGGGTATAGTATGTCAAGTTGATAGCCGACCTGCATTTGTGACCAAAGAGTTCAGGTAGTTCATAAGTTCATCCTGTTCCTTGCCAACATGGTGTCCCTACATTTGTACAGTATATACCTAATTGGTTGGCTCTTTTTAAATGCACAAAAAACATTTTACACTTGCAATACCAACACTTCTCGATTGACTGAGAAGGTTCCAGATTTACATCTCGTTACTTTATACCCTGTTACGAGCAAATTTTTTTGTAAAGAAAGTATCCAATGAAAAACTATTGAGTAAAATAATCAGGTAGGTCCTTACTTATTTACAATTATTAATTCTTATGTGTATTTTGATGCGTTTATGCCGTGCAGTGATAAGTCACACCACGAGCTTTACGGTGAAGGAAAAAATCGAGAAGCAACCTGGATACGTCTGAGAAGCAATTCAAAGGCGTATGTATATTCGTGCTTAAGTAACGGCGACGGATTTGCCATCTGTCACGTTGACACCTAATATGTATCTCTGGCGGAGAGTGGGTGGGGCTACTACCTATACACTTCTGCCTAACCCTTCGGGGACCCTTGTGGGAAGGCGTGAGGATATTATGTCGTCCACCCTAGACATATAGTGAATGAACCGGTGAAGTTAATATATTTTTTGAATTGTGTCTCGTAGCGAGAAGCGTAGCGTTTCGGGGGCTTTTGCCGCATAGCAAGAAAGTTACGTGATTAAAGTCAGGCAGTTATTAGGTATTAAGCAAACACAGCTATGGGTGCCCGTGGGGTACGGACCTCGGCTTAGAGAGTTACTGATTCGCGAGCTGGGGAGCCGGGCTGGACAGGTTATTATTTTAAACAAAGCGACATACAAATAGTAATGCTAGCCTTATTTGCAGGTTTTACCGTCAATACAAGTGTGATTATCAGTTGGTACTAATTATCAGATAAAGAGAGATAGTAACATGTAAATTTGAGTTATCCTTGGGCGGTCTATATCTTCGCCTTACAAAGACCTCTACCAAAGGGTACTAACTAATCTTCAATATTGTGTTCTAAAGTATGCGGAAATGTCGTAAACATGCCAGAAATGTGTGAAAAAAGCAATTCATTATGGATCTAAAATTTTTATGAAATATTTGTATCTACGTTATATTTCAACTCAAATAACCACGGTTGAAGTAATGAAATAAGCTGACATATATGCTATATAAGGACCTACCTAAGTTAATTGGTGACAGTCATGTTATTACGAACCGTATTCACAATTGTCCATTAGTGTACATGACCGTCCTATAACCCACGTATAATTGTTGTACCAGCAGTATTTAATAAGTACTATGCCAGTAATAACTACAGTTAACTGACTTGACAGCCCATCATGTTGCGCTAAACATTTGGACTGTTTTAATTCATATACAATAATCGCCCCAGCAATAATGTATTGTCTGATAAATCCGCCGTTGAAGCCTAAGCATGCTTTATACTCGTACAGAACAATACGCATGGTATTATCTGGCGGTGGGATTGAATAGTGAGATGGATAGTAAGCAGAATTCCGCGGTCGCATCCCTGGACAACACAATAGTGCCCCGTACGCTTCTGCAGCAACCTAATCGCATTAGCGAACTAATCATGTTCAGCTTGAGCGAGGAAATTCATTAATATCCTGCCCTGCGCGAGCAGCGCAGACCAAAAAGTATAGCAGGTAAATTCAAAACGTGTGTCATGCCGGGTGCCACGTTTAGAGGGTGGGTCAATATGAACGCTCCCCAATATACGCTAACGTTTTACGTCTATTTTTATTGCATACATTCCTAAGCAAAAGGCTATGAAATATTTGGAAGCGCTTTAATTTGGCAGGCTACATAGGTATTTTGATTAAAATGTTCATATGATGTAAGATAACGCGCTACGTATAACAGTTCGTGTTCAAATTGATCTATAGGTGCCTAGGTGTATTTCTTATTTATGTTGTTAAACAAACAACTTTAACAACTTTATGTATGTACAACGCCATGTCAAACGGTGTTACCCAACAAAATAGTTAGAAGACTTGGAATTGGAAATTGTATAACACAAAATTTAAATGTAAGTTTTTAAACCACATCTTATCTTTAAAGCGTACCATTTTCCCATTAGGGAAACAAATTTTGATATATTTCAGCAATTGAACAAAATGTTAAGTTTGACACATATTTTTAGGACGTACAATAAAATTACGTGCATTGCAAACATATCAACCAAATAACTTAGTATCAAGTATGTACCTACTCCACACACGTTCCCACGATACCTTAAACGTTTGCTAACAATAGACTAAATGCAAACTAACGTATTTTAGTTCGTAGTCATATTCCTAACCCATATTAAACACGCACACAGACAGAGAGACAATACTTAGGTAAATTTGAATGTTAATATTTCATTCATTTGCATACAAAGTGATACCTATACACAGTTCAAATGCATAATAAACGCAACGCAACGTGCGCCACGCTTGTCAGGCCAGGCCATATGCTCTTTAAACATACATATCATCCCGCCGAGTCTTTCCGGGGTAAGCAAAGAGAATCGAGTGCTCTCTAGACTTACAAATCTCCCTTCACGTACATTCTTCAATCACTTCATAACTTTCACCGATCTCTAGAATTAATGACCTTTGCTCCTACAACGAAAGCATAGTATAAAGAGAGGAAGTAGGTTATCTTCATACAAACGTACCGCGCGTTGCTTGTATGTGTGCGCTATTGTATCTATGTGTCGACGCACGCACACTTTAACAAAATCTCGACCCGTTTCTCAGTGCGCCAGTCGGGGCTAACACGCTAACACTGCACAAGGTTCGCGCGCGCGTCACGGCTTTTCGGCACCGCTAAATGATTTATTCATCAATATCATCATCAAAATGTCTGATAATCGCAGAAGAACGTATTGCTGTGTGTTTGGGTATCTTAATAATTCATCGATTCCAGACCTGTCTCTGTTCAGATTACCTATTGAACAGGAAAGGTAAGTTAGTCACTTATTCTAGCATAATATAATTTTACTTGATGATGAGATCTACGAGAGAGGAGAGAGACCTACGTACTTACATATTTTTTGTTTGTATTAGTTTTCTATCACACAGGAAGTAGGTAGGCAGGCCTAATTTCCTACTAGAATGTATTAGGTACTTTTGATCTGGCAATTGGTTTGCCGCTATTTCTTTGTTTACGTTTAGTTATGCCGATTTCTCAGTATTGTAGGTATAGTAACTAAGTACCTACACCTACTTACAGAAAATCGTAATTCAAAATAAGTATGTACGAGTACCTAATTGACTAATATTAAATCAAATACATATAAAACAAAGTTCGAATCATAACAACAAATTCGATTATAGTCTAAGAGACAATCGTTAGTTTTTAATGTTGTTTTTATTTCTTTTAATGATAATATTTCATTTACTTTATTCATTTTTTATTATAGATACCTAATGTATATTAAATGTGCTTTTTATTTCAGACGCCTTCAGTGGCTGCGCGAAGCGCGAACCTAATATTTAGCTAAAAGGGACAACCCTAAGACAGTAGGCAATTATATCGCGAATTGGGCCGAAGATAGCCTACTGCCTCTCTTTATACTATGACGAAAGTTATAATTGATGTGATGAAAATTAACGTTACTTGCTGACGAAAGATAGCATGGCTTCGACTGCAACTATACTAAACGCAAGACCGGCCCCAATGGGGAGGATATGGAGGCCTACTGACACCTGTAATCAAGAGCACCTAGATACCATTTAGGGCTATTTGAAGTTCAGTTGGTACCCGAAGTATCTAGGTATATCGACGATCACAAATGGCTTGGAGCTATCATGTCTAAGCAGCGTGCACGTCCCTATGTGTTCTATAGTAATAAGACGAATTGTTTGACATGCTGCCCATGGCTACGTGCCAACAGCGCGTATCTACTCATTCACGGGATATTTATTCCCACGTATTGGAACCAAACAGGTCTTGCATTCTGCGATACTTCTTGTTCACCTGACATGTCAAATCGCCACTTAGACGGTAATTTTATACTGAATACTAGCTGTACTCCGCAGTTTCACCTGCGTAAAATGTTATTTATTATAAGTAAGAGCCGTGGTGGCCGAGTGGTTCGAGCAGTTGCCTGCGACGCAAAGGTCGCAAGTTCGAATCCCGACTGTACCAATGAGTTTTTCTGAACTTAAGTACAGTGATTAGTCACACCACGAGCTTTACGGTGAAGGAAAACATCGTGAGGAAACCTGCATGCGTCTGAGAAGAAATTCAAAAGGCGTATGTATAGTCGTGCTTGAGTAACGGCGATGGACTCGCCATCTGTCACGTTGGCACCTAATATACCTCTGGCGGAAAGTGGGTGTGTGGGTATTACCTATACACCTCTGCCTACCCCTTCGGGGACCCTTGTGGAAGGCGTGAGGATATAATAAATAAGATATATATATTATAAGTTTTTCGTATCCTATGTGTCAATCCAGCAAATTCTAATTCAAAATTTCTATCCCTGTGCCAAATTTCATCCAAATCTGTTCAGTAGTTTTTGCAGGAAAGAGGAACCAACATCCTCAGAAGATACCGCATTTTTATATTAATAGGATATGACGTTTAATAAGTGTTCGCTGTGTCCCTAACGTTGAATATAAGATTTTTAACTTATATGATTTCGTTTAACTCCCATTTGAGGTTTCCCCTAGAGAGTACTTGGGTGTTCTGTTCTATAAGAATGTGTTCAATTATTTAAGATCGGCCACGTGCTAATATACCCAAACATCTATACACTATATTAGGCGTCACAAGCTTATTTGCTGTTAACGTTTCCCTGTCTAGAGCAGTAAGTATTATCCCATTGCAAGCGTCCTTAAGCTACCACTATGCTAATTGCCGAATCTACTTGCTTAAGGCAGTAACGGTGTGAGTAAATCCTACTAATAATATAAATGCGAAAGTTTGTAACATTGTATCGATGCTTGTTACCCAATCACGCCAGGGCGATCGAAAGGAATTGGATAAAATTTGGCACAGAGGTAGAATATTAGCTGGATTAACATAAACAATAGTTTAATTCAGAAAGAACCAATTCAAAGGCGAGCTTTTATATAATATAATTATCCATCACGCCGAGTTCCTCACGGAGTAGGCCGAAGCAGTAGAGTAGGTACCATTATATCAGTTTATATCAAGCGGGGCACATCCAGTGTCTATATAATTCAAACAATAGTTATAAGTGTGGGTTTCTTATATATTTAAATGTTTTACTATCAGTATGTCTATCGCGCACTAGTTTGTATTTAAGCATATTACACATATCTTCATGCCTTCCCACAAATGGCCTGGAAGACGCTCAAGAGTAACGACACCCTCATATATTAAGGTGCCAACTAGCATACAGAGCCTAAGCACATATATATTTTTTTCTATGAAGATATGTATGCATCTAAGTTTATCAATGTCTTGTTTCCAAGTTGTACAAGATTTGCTAAGCTTAGTACACTTTTTTAATTGGCCCAAGGAGTTATTTTTATCATCTGTTTGCTATATTGTCTAAAGCAAAATAGGTACCAATTGCTTTTTTTTATTGCATTGGTACATTCATTCCACATTCTGCGTTAAAAAACATACAAAATCCAGCAAAACCGATCGGCTTTGTAAAACCTACAAATGACTAGCAGCGCGCTGGCTTATTAACAAAATACAAACAAATCGGGTTTGTTTGTACTCAATACCGAGTCGGGAAATAATCGAGAGACGACTATCGCATCCTCGCGGAAATTGCTCCATTTGCTGCCATTTTAAAAGGTGTCGCTATTTTGTCGGCCTACAGCGCAAGTGGCC
>JACCPG010008627.1:0-14940 GCA_016069955.1 Drepana arcuata | reverse complement strand
ATGCAGGTTTCCTCTCGATGTTCTCCTTCACCGTAAAGCTCGTGGTGTGACTAATCACTGTACTTAAGTTCAGAAAAACTCATTGGTACAGTCGGGATTCAAACTTGCGACCTCTGCGTCGCAGGCAACTGCTCGAAGCACTCGGCCACCACGGCCACAAGAGGCGTGGTGACAATAATTTAAGTTCAAATAAAACATTATGTAAAAAAAATTGTGTAAGCATACTTACCTGTACCCGACCAATACATAGTAACTACTCGATACTAGATATATAATAGTGGTGTAGTGGCTACCCGCCAGGCTCGCACAACCAACTGAACATAACGACTGTTACGCCAGTTGTTATAACATACAACTTTGCAATCATAACTAGAAGTGATAACCTCGTTACCCAGCTATCTACCGTGTACCAGGAAAAGTTTATTAATTGGATAAAGTTCAACCGGGACTATTGATAAAGCTAAATTTAATTAACTCTCTCCTTCTCTCTCGCACGCACGTTATCGATAAATGGCGCGAAGGAAATGCAGTAGTAGTTCAGTTAACTTGGCCGCAATAAGTATACAACCTACTAGTAAATACATACTGTTAAAAAAATTATAACTATAGGCATCCATTTGTCGACATTATAAGCCGTAGTAAAACAAAAGTCTTTCCTTCAACAAAGCGTCATCCATTCCCATAATAGTCTAATTAAGCCGTCAAGTGCGAGAATTTTTGAAATCTCTTCTCTCATTATTACAGACTATATTTCGTCACGTTCCGTCGCAATTAATTTGCATTTTTCCAAGCTTATAAATGTACATATATTTAAGAAAAAGGCGTATTTAAGAGCAAATATATACAAATGCTATTATTTTTGAAAGCCGTTATTGCAAGATGCCCACATAGTCACGCACACATACACCCATACACTCTCTTACAATCACTCATGCACACACAATTCACTCCTGCAAGTTCCCTAAGATATATTTACTACTATTATTACTTAACTTAAAAAAAAAGTAAAGTTTATAATTTTTCCTTGTTTCGTTTCTTTTTTGTATTGTTGCTGCTAACCCTTCTATTGAGGGCTTCTAAATATAGTTAATACTATACTAATAATTATTATGCATGTTGTGTTCACCTTTAAGTAATTGTACATTTAATTTACATCTAGGTCGATCTAAATGTTTATGTATGTATTAATGTAACAATTGTTTGTGATCTTAATTAATAAAAAAAAAAGATATGTACTACAAGACTGCAAAATATGAAAATAATATAATACTTCGGGGACCCTTGTGGGAAGGCGTGAGGATATATTATTATTATTTCAGGTCTAGGAAAACCATTTCCCAACTATGAAAACCGAGGGCATGCATGAACTCTCTAGCTACTATGCGAGGCTCATAATATGTGAAGGCTATAAATTGGACCGCCAATCTTCAATCTGATATTGAACCATTGAAACACTGTATAACTTTGCATGAATAGCCGTACTCTCATAGCGTGTGTCTACGTCGTAGCCAGCGGGCGTAGACAACTGCTACGAGCGTAGCACGAGATTTCGGGACAGTGTCGTATGATTGTAGAACATATTGCCAGTTTGTTTCTATTACTATATCTGCCTACTACTAGAGCGTTGGGACGATATGTATGTATATTTCAATTGTATGATATACATTCGAATCCCGACTTTACCAATGAGTTTTTCTGAACTTAAGTACAGTGATTAGTCACACCATGAGATTTACGGTGAAGGAAAACATCGAGAGGAAACCTGCATACGTCTGAGAAGAAATTCAAAGGCATATGCATAGTCGTGCTGGAGTAACGGCGATGGACTTGCCATCTGTCACGTTGGCACCTAATATACCTCTGGCGGAAAGTCGGTGTGTGGGTATTACTTATACACCTCTGCCTACCCCTACGGGGACCCTTGTGGGAAGCCGTGAGGATATATTATTATTATTTATGATATACAGTACTCTTCAAGTACGCGCCCAAACTCGCCTCAACGATATCTACATATATATAAAACACTACAAATTAAGATGGATGGAAGAGGCAGTGGAAACATGTTTTTCATAAATTGCATTTATTACTAGCACAATTTGTATTAATAAGTATATTCCATATTTTCAAACCAAACAATGCCGGCACTGTGATAGGTCGAGCTCAACAACAACAGGCAATCTATCAATCAGAGCGAGAAAAACTTGGCTAATCAATCACTTAATGCGACGGTAATTGCCAATTAGACCTTGTGTCACAGTCGCCGCCTAATCGGCTTGTTTGTTATCATGCATTAATGAGTCGATAATGGTTTTTATTTAAAATACTTTTTAACCGACTTCAAAAAGGAGGAGGTTCTCTATTCGATTGGTATTTTTTGAATTACCGATTACGCTGAAATGTATAATCCAATTTACGTGATCCTTCTTTAATTTGATGCAGAACAGCTGCCATTTGGTCCAATTATTAATATTTTTTAGTTTTTGGAGTTAGTTTCGTAGTTTATTTTATTGAAAAGAGTTTCGATTAAGGAATATGGAAGAAAGAAGTCGAAACATATGAGGCTGTAAACGTTTGATGACTTTGAAATTCAATAAAGTTGTACCTTTGTACAAGTAATACCAAGAGAACCTTGCGTCTCGGAAGTCAGGGATCGTGCGTTAACATAATCAAAGCCTTCTAAAAGCTGGTACATTAATGATGCCAACTGTAAGGCCTCGGAGGTCGTTTCCGGGCCTCGAGCTGCGTTCATATTTAATTTACTGTAATGTATATTGCTGTTTTATGCGTCTTCGGGTTGTTAAAGTCGACTTGATCATCTGGAAGGACGTTATGATTAGTTACTCGGAAACTAGGTCGCAACTCCCCTACAGAGGACTCATACTGCACCTTGAAAAAGCTAAAGAACTCAGGCTTGTTTCCAGCGTCGAGGATATGTAGACACGTCAGGCAGGTTAGATATATCAATTGACCTAGTTCCACAAACAAAGATATCAATGGAAATAGACAACGATATACCCCATCAGGTGGGCCGTATGCTTGTTTGCCACTCTTGTTGTATAAAAAAATAAAAAACAAGCTGCATGCAACCCAAGACTAAGGTACAAATATTCATTTTCATCACCCACCACTTCTTTGCAGCTAGAAGTTCTTAACACTTGACCGAAAAGCCCTAACGCATAACATATACAATTCAAGATAGTCGTGCTTGAGAAACGGCTATGGACTCGCCACCTGCCACGTTGGCACTTAAAATATATCTCCGGCACACACTACTGACCCTTGTGGGAAAGTCGTAAAGATATGCATAAATGCATATCATCGATCGGTGTGAAGATATATACATATACCTATATATATATTAAAGATCTTGTTTGAACAAGCAATTGTAATCTTTCAACTCTAAGATATAACAATTTGTGCGAAATTAGTTATTCGCAATATAGAAAGAACCATAACAATATAATGTGCCCGAAGCTAAAGTTTGAATTGAATAAACGGAGTAAGTAAACAAAATGCAGAGGCGGTAAGCTTGTATCCAACACATTTTGAAATCAAACAAGCCGCTTATTTTAAAACAATATCAACAGCAGAGGGTGCAAAGTGGTATTTAACCCAAAAAGGCAATCTGCGTAAAAGTGTCAGGCACACCGGTTGTGGAGAACGAGAAGCTATCGGCACAGAGTAAGCACAGAGCAATGCCGGAGAGACCGATGAATATTCACATTTCTATTCAAGTGGCTCCGCCGACAATGGACTAGTTGGCTTTTGAATTAATTGCGCGGTTATGCAATGGATGGCTCAGTTTTTCCAACACTAATTGAGCTGTGATTATGGAATAACTTTGGCCTCACGTGATGCAGCTTATAGTAATGACTTGACTCATGGGTAAACAGTGTTTCTCCATAATTATTTATACACAAAAAGGATTCAATCACATATTGCGCATTAACCTGGTCGCGAGTCTGAAGACCGGAGGGGGCTCTGTTAGCAACTATCTGGGAGCAATCTTAATAAGTAACCTCTGTAAGGGAGTGCGTCTGTATGTAGTTTATTTAGAACTAGTTGTGTGCGCGCTTTTACCAGCGTAAATTTCGATTTAACTATTTTTTCCCAGCTAATAATCTATCTATGTGTCCAATATAATCCAATTCCATTCAGCTGGCATGATCTGGAATAATCAGCCTCATAAATTTTCGCTTTTCTATAATAACAAAGATACATAATACACAGAAAATAAATAAGTATATATAATCGGTAATCTAAAGTAGCGCATCACTTACCCGTTTCGTGGAAACAAAGAGGACTTCCTAAGCAAACGTGATCGGTAAAAAATAAGCGAAATTGCCTTCGCGGCGTGTTTACATTGTGCGCTGTGGCTTATACGTATACAATAACATTATGAGGATGCGATAACAAGAGCTTTACATTAATATCCCGTTAAGCTTATATTAAGGTAAGCGAGAACACATTTGGGCACAGCCCCCCTGCGAGTATACGTGGGGTATATACATGGTCCTTCCAATAAACTCCCCTGAGACTAAAACTTGAGAAGAGTGCGAATTCCAGTAGAATCGGCAACGTGCGAGTGACTCTACTGGTGTTGGAACCGTCCATAGGCGGCGGTGACCACTTACCATCAGGCGGGCCGCGAGCTTGCTTGCCACCTTAGAGTATAAATATATACATACAACCCCACGACGTCGCTCACGGGGTAGGCAGAGAGATAAGAGTGGCAATTCTCTCTAGACTAACAGACCTCTTTAGGTTCAACCACATTTATCGGTAATTTTATAAATGCCCACTGGTTTCGCCGATCTTAATAATCATTAAAATGATATCTTGAAAACCCGTTCTCTAATAAGGGTGACAGAAACATGGAGAAAATTTTACTAAGTAATTATAATTGACCAACTATTTATCCTTATCTCAAGGTTTAGCCAGCCGATGACCTGACAAAGGCACCTTCTCACAATAATAGCCGAGTTGAGAACAGCGTTTAGCATCGGTGTCCTTTTCACCTATCAAGCCTCCCGGGGAGGACCTCCTCATAGCACTTTAAGTAGCGTGTGTGTACAATATGTGATACCTCCAAGGCGCACAAAGCTTAATGTAATCAAGATCGCTCCGCTGATGGAGGCGGCCAAGCTAACGCGACACATGGAGATTACACAGCCGACGTTGACGCACAAACAGGACGAAATTAAACCTAACTGTACCCGAAGGAGAGGTTACGTATCCGCGCCACACTAGCAGATGGCTTGCCATCGATTGCAAAACGGACAAAATTAAAAGTACTATTCTATATTCTTCTTTACGTATTCCTACCAGGGTCGCCGAAGGGGTATGTAGTAGCGTGTAGGTAGTACCCACACCCACATTCCGCCTGAGATATATTTTAAGGTGCCAACGTGACAGATGGCGTGTCCGTCGCTGTTACTCAATCACGAATTACTTCTCAAACGTATGCAGGTTTCCTCTCGATTTCACCGTAAGGCATGAAGTGTGACTAATCACTGTTCTTAAGTCCAGAAAAGCTCATTGGTACCGTTGGGATTCAACATTGCAATCTCTCTGCTGGAGGCTATCACTCTAACCGCTCGCCCAACACGGCGCATTCTTTCTATAATGCATATTCAAACTTTGTTATTAAGAGCCGTGGTGGCCGAGTGGTTCGAGCAGTTGCCTGCGACGCAAAGGTCGCAAGTTCGGATCCCGACTGTACCAATGAGTTTTTCTAAACTTAAGTACAGTGATTAGTCACACCACGAGCTTTACGGTGAAGGAAAACATCGTGAGGAAACCTGCATACGTCTGAGAAGAAATTCAAAGGCGTATGTATAGTCGCGCTTGAGTAACGGCGATGGACTCGCCATCTGTCACGTTGGCACCTAATATACCTCTGGCGGAAAGTGGGTGTGTGGGTATTACCTATACACCTCTGCCTACCCCTTCGGGGACCCTTGTGGGAAGGCGTGAGGATATTAAAATTTTAACTTTGTTATATCCCTGCAATTATTATTGCTGAAGTGTTATTTAACATTCATTCAGTTTAGGGTGAAACATTTTGAAATTACATATTATGCAATTTAAACATGAAACTCAATACATAAAACTTCTTTGTAAATGATCCAAAAAATAATCTAACATCAAATGCGACTGTTGCAAGTTACGTAATCACGTCCGCATGATGTCACACAGGAGACACCTAATATGGGTCTTCTCTCTTTATCTAAGGCAAGTAAATTTACTATTTCATCGGTTAAACGAACTTGGATCTACTTTATAAGCTATTAAAATTCAAATTTCTCTACTGCAATGCGGGTCGGAGAGCTTCGCGCTACATTGAGCTGTTAAGTCGGGCTGATAGTTTATTTGTACTTGGTATTTAAATTTTGTTGATCTTGGATGAGGTAGTGAAAAAAACAAATTATATTATTCGAAGCTTTTACATATACTAACACATATACATATACTAATATTATAAAGAGGAAAGATTTGTATGTAGGTATGTTTGTAAGGAATTGGCTAAAAAGTACTGGATCGATTCAAAAAATTCTTTCACCATTTGAATGCTACATTATCACTGATTAATATGTCATATATGCCAAAATGTTTAAAAATAAATGTCCACCCGTGCAAAGCCGGGACGAGCCTATAGTGTTCTATAAGATATTCAAGGATGAAAAAAAACTTGCAGCGTGAGAAAACCAATTCTGAGCGTGCGCTGTCGCTACATACCTGGTGACGGATTTGACTTTACAAGAAGAATATCAACTATATACACAGATATGAGTCGGTTTAAAAACTTTCATACGAAATATATCCGTCCCAATTAAATGTTACTTTGTAACGATATTCAGAGAACGGCCTCTTAATACTGATACTAGAGGCACGAACAACGAACTCGCTCAATTGGCCGTATATCCTGTGCACGGTAAACACATACTTATTTTATCTTAGCACGACATTTGCAGGAGACGTCGGTAACCTCTCAATGCTGCCGGCAGCTCAAAGAGGCTTATCGCCAGCTCGGCTCGGCTCAGCGTAGCCGTTATGGTTGCTTTGTTTCCGTGCGGAAGAGATTTCGTTTTTAAGCGAAGAGTGGCGGTTTTAAAATGCTGCGCGCTTCGTGAACAGGGCACATTTTAGTGGCGTTGCTTAAAAATATATTACTTCACGCTTTGAACTTTGCAACGAATGTCAGTATTTTATAAAATGTTAACATAATATTTAAAGCGTTTTAAATGGGTAGACAGAGGTAAGAATAACGCACTCTTTTAGCCGTAGATGTATTCAAGTGTTGTATGACAGATGACGATTCTGTCGGCTCTTCTTAAGGTACTATGAATTACTTTAGAATGGTATGTAGGTTTGGATGTTTTCCTTCGACGTGAAGCTCAGGGGATCCCGAAGGGGTAGGCCTCTGCTTTCTACATATTTTCTCCAAAATGGGCAAGTGAGAACAACCTACTCATCTCTCTGTGTAGGTTGTACCCACAATCCACATTTAACGGGAATTATATTTTAAGAGCCAACGGGACAGCTGGCGAGTTAGCAGCACCACGAAAATAAAACCACACCTCTAAAATCAGTTTTTTACAAAGCCAACCCTATAATAGGGTAGCCCTATAAAGAGCGGTAGGGCATAACGGGCTTCCCGTTCGAATTTGGAGCTACCCGACTGGGGCAGGACCACCACGGTCGTAGGCGGATTTCACCGAATGAAGTTATAATTTTTGCTAGACACCGACTGACTCCTATTCCCAAAAGAAAGGGTTTAAATTTGCTTACTTGGGAGGATCTGCTAATATACTTGTAACTGTCTCGGGCAAACCTGAAAATGGAGAATATGATAAGCCACACAGTAAATATTTCAAGGTGAAGGCAAGGAGGGTGAGGCAAAATAAGAATTCCATTTTATAGCTGTTACCAACTTAGGTCTTCACGAAAACAAGTGTTTAGTGCAACAGTTTGTAAATTCATAAAGTTCCCGCGGCTCTGTCAGCTAAATATAAAGTTACCCAATATCTTAGTGAAATGCGGCTAAGTATAAGACTTGTAACTTTATTATCGCCATCGATATAATACCACAACTTTGTAATGGAATTGAAAACTTCTGACATAGCCAAACGTGCGAACGTACCGTACTATGTGTATGTATGGCGTGCAAAGGATAGTAAACCCTATGTAACCAGTAATTACACGCTAAAGTTAGGTAAAGTTATTGCGAGCATTATTAGTTTACAATTTAATAAAGGCTTTCCACATCCCAGCGCCGGAACTGATTGCCTGTCGAACTTCAAATTAACTTTGACTTAACATTACTTCAACTCTATTTTCTCTCATATTATGCGAGCTAAAGCACCTAATATTAATATTGTTATTTCATAGATACCTACCTACTAACAAGAGTTTTTTGAACGGTGTTTAGGTGCCATCGTGACAGATAGTTTCTTCGAGAGCCTTCCCACAAGGGTACCCGAAGGGGTAAGCAAAGGTGTGTAGTACCCACACCCACTTTCCGCCAGAGATATATTTTAGGTGCCAACGTGAAAGATGGCGAGTCCATCGCTGTTACTCAAGCACGACTATACATATTTTTGAATTTCCTTGAATTATATTTGAATAATTTTGAAAGCCTTTGAATGGCTTCTCAGACGTATGCTGGTTTCCTGACGATGTTTTCCTTCACCATAAAGCTCGTGGTGTGACTAATCGATGTACTTAAGTTCAGAACTCATTGGTACAATCGGGATTCAGACTTGCGATCTTTGTGTCGCAGGCAACTCGAACCACTCGGCCACCACGGCAAGTATATACCTTTTATGTATTTTATATAACTAAAGTGGTACTCAAGCATATAGCCCGCTTATGTGTCAGTCGTCGTCAATCGACTACTATAAACTGTAAATGTACATACACTTCAAATATTCGTTTAGCATTTACTTTAGATAGATATTTAGAATTCGGTACAGATCCGGGCTTAAGCCTACAAAATTGAATATTCACTTTGAGCCAGGGATAAAACTCACGAAACAAATTCAATCAAACAACTCTTTCAAGAAGATATAAAACAATCTTTCGGTTGGCAAATTTACCTTTCGAATAAAATATTACGTCGAGAACCCATCTCTCGACCATTGCGTTCATTTCATAAGGAAAAGTTAGCTGCGACTTTTAATCAAACTCCAAGAGCTTAATTAAAGGCCGTGGGCTCAGTCGCAAGTGTGGTACGCTTACAATGCTCATTATATTTTATCTGCCTTCATACTCGCCGGGTACAGATGAGCTCTACCGACAAACTTAATTCCTTCTTCATTTTATATACCAGCATTTAGATGATATTAAATATGCGTCTGTCAGATTACTAATAAATTGTCTTCCCACAAGGGACTCCAAAGAGGTGGCGCCAACGTGACAGATGGCGAGTCCATCGTCGTTACTCAAGCACGACTATTCATACGCCTTTAAATTGCTTCTCAGACGTATGCAGGTTTCCTCTCGATGATTCCCTTCTCTGTAAATCTCGTAGTGTGAATAAACTCTGGTTAGAAAAACTCGTTGGTATGATTCGAGCTTGCGAACTTTGTGTTGCTTGTGTACACGAACTAATCGAATCACTAGGCCTCCACGGTTTAAAAATTAATGGTATATGCAAATTATAAAATACTAGGCATATTCTTATTGATACTAATATTTAAGGTCAGAAAAAAGTATAAATCTAGTGCATTTGAATTGCTTTCTACAGACTATCACACCGAGTCCGTCAAGGGAAAGCAGACAGATTAGAGCGCCAGTTCTCTAGACTAACAGACCTCTTTCGCTTCACATACATTAATCGGCGTCTTCAAACGATACATAAATAGGTAAATAAAATATCGTACCCGTTATCAATATTAAGGAAAACTACACGACTAAGAAACTAAGTACGCGATTAAGTAAATGAAATGTAGCACGTATGCAAACGGAGCACCATAGAGCAAACACGCCATTGTGTGCCACGCGAGCCCGCAGCATCCGCGGCGCGTGTTGCAGAACACAAGATCCGGCTCATGCATTTTAATCCTAAGCTTCTGTCCGGTGTAACACTAGTCTTTTTATAATTAAAATCTTAACACTTGTGAAGTGAATGCATTAAGGGACTAATTAATGTCGGTGAAGCGAAAGAGATCTGTAATTCTAGAGAGAACTGGCTTTCAACTATTTTTGCCAACCCCTTAAGGGAATCTGCGTAATACGTGTGTATGCATGCATTTAAATCCTAAGCTTCTGTCCGGTGTAACACTAGTCTTTCTAGAATTAAAATCATAACACTTGTGAAACCAAATCCGATTGTATTCGACGCGAGCCAAAGCGGATTTCGAGTTCAGAGTATTTATTTAATGGATAAACGTACACACATACACAACGAAATACACAGATGTTTTTTCATCGGCAAACATTGTAACATTTTACGTGTGTTTTTATAATAGGCCAATGCTATTATATATTATAAGTGCAAAGGAAATGTGTGGGCATGAGGAGGCAGAGGAAGGCCACGTTCCAACTACCTGTATTAAATCGATCGGACGCTCAAGGACGGGTACGTCAAGAGTACTCGTAACCGACGAGCATGTCTGAAGAGACTGATGAACGGTATGTAAGTCTGGAGAGAACTGGCGGTCTATACTCTCTGCCTACTCCGTTAGGGACTCGGCGTGATGATATGTATGTATGTATGCTATTATAAAAAGAAATGTATTGTGTGTAAGCAAAACAATGAAATATTTAAGTGTTCACTTAAATATTGCCTTCCTTCCTAAAGGGTAATAAATAACATGGAAAGATTATGACAGGGTTGACATCGCTACAATGAGCGCTACCCTTTGTGTAAGCTTCCATAACCGCCGATAACCGCTTACCATCAGCCGTGCCACGTAAACTGTAACCTTAATACTGAAAAGAACTGGGATTGAAGCAGCAATTCAAGTCTACATTTGATTAATAGGTCAGGAGACGGTATGACTAGTCTCCATCCAACCAAACAACTTAGATGAAGAATGATGGCTGTCACACATTTAAACATACAAGGTGTACCAAGCAAACGGGCACGGGACAAAGGCATTCCTCGCGTACAGAGCCTCAAAAGACACACACACACATACAGTAATTAGCCGCGTTGAGACAAGCTTTCCTTTTGTGCCAACCTCAAAGGGGACTGTTAGTTACCTAAATGGAATCTAAATATTGTCTTCGTTGTATTTCAGGAAACAAGGCGGTATGTATTTTAACTTTAAGAGTACTCGACACCGTCGAGCATGCATTTAGGGACTAATTAATGTCGGTGAAGCGAAAGAGATCTGTAATTCTAGAGAGAACTGGCTTTCTCATGCCACCTCTGCCAACACCTTGAGGGATTGATTATACGTATGTGTATGCATGATATTTTAGTTTGTCAGACTGACGTGGTACATTGAATTATGTATAATAGAAATGTACATGGATGAAACATACTGTTTACGGGAGATAGGAAAAAACCACCCTGCTACAAGGGTCAATAATTGACAAGATTTACTGTAATAAGTAAAATTGCAATTTTGAACCTCGCTGAGTTTCAATAGGTTTTTTTCTCAATTTAATTACAGTCAATAATGACATCACGAGCTTTACGCTGATAGAAAACATCGATAGGAAACTAATAAACGTAAGAAATTTAAAGACGTATGTGTAGTCGTCTTATACGTTGGCATCCCCCTCTCTGTTCACCCTGTGGGACTCTTGTGAGCAGTCGAGAAGAAAAAATAACATGCTTTTATATTAAGCATATTAGACTGAGCCATTAACAGCATAGATAGTGCCACTCTCGAAGACGCGCCCCACTATTCTTCCTTATAGTTTATAGTGTAAGTCTGCAACCTTCCACTAATGTTTGAGTATTATCGGTACACACTGATTACCTATGAGTGCACACGCACACTACAACTAATAGACTCGGGTCATGCTCACCGCATCCCGCGACCCCCTGCACTAAAAATTGTTGGGGAGCGTCTTCGTGGATAACACTATCTATACACATATCCAGTTTTCTTAGTCCCTTATTGTTAACATCCTCCCACTAATTAACTGCTAGCACCTCGTATTCAGCATCACCCGTAGCTAACAAATTGCATACAGAGTGCATCGAGCGAGGTGTTGAGACGGATTAATTGCGTCCACGCAGGCGGGAACAGATTCTATGGTCAAAGTAAGCCGCTTAATATGAAACGTCAATTTTAAACCTAAGGTATTTATTCCGTATGCGTGATGTAGTAGAAATACATTATTTAAGAAGAGAAGCCGTGGTGGCCGAGTGGTTCGAGCAGTTGCCTGCGACACAAAGATCGCAAGTTCGAATCCCGACTGCACCTATGAGTTTTTCTGAACTTAAGTGCAGTGATTAGACACACGACGAGCTTTACGGTGAAGGAAAACATCGAGAGGAAACCTGCATACGTTTGAGAAGAAATTCAAAGGCATGTGTATCTATGGAAGTGCTTGAGTAACGGCGATGGACTCGCCATCTGTCACGTTGGCACATAATATACCTCTGGCGGAAAGTGGGTGTGTGGGTATTACCTATACACCTCTGCCTACCCCTTCGGAGACCCTTGTGGGAAGGTGTGAGGATATTTATTTTTAAGACTACTTAGAACAAACAATTGTAAACACTACATATCCTAATTAATTACATCAAAATATACAAAGCAAACATGCTAAATAACACTGCCGGCTTTAATATAATAATATATGTATATACGTGTGTAGTAACCATTATTGACTTCAATTAGCCGGCGGCTTTGTTCCAACCACTGCGGGGTATAAAGCCGCCGATTGTTATAAAGAACAACCGCAACATTAATTGGGCCGTGTTAAAATCAACGTGAATCCTACTTAATTACACCTTTAAATCAAACAGATTAAAAATACAGATCGTTTTGCTTTAAACAATGTGGCCAGAAGGAATAATGATTTATTTTCAATCGCAGAAACGTAACATAATTATAAATAACAGATGCAGAAGAAGTCGCCAACTACTTCGGTGAAATGGATCGAGCCATCAAACATGGGGACGTCAAGAGTACTCGAAACCAACGAGCATATAAGAGCCTTATGAATGTGGACGATGCGATTGAAGTCTACTAACTGGAGTAACGGTTTACTCTTTATAAGGTACATTTACATGATTTGTATAATACGACTAGTTGTCCCGCCCAGCTTCGCTCGAGTGAAAAAATAAAAGCCACTGACCCAGTTGCACCTTCTATCGTGTCCAATTGTAAATCTAAACCATTCTCGAATCCACCTGAAGACACAGAAAACTTCATTAAAATCGGTCCAGCCGTTTAGGGGGAGTGCAGTGACATACACACGCACAGTAAAATCTATATATATATATATATAAAAGTTATGTTGGTTTGTGTACGCTTCAAAAACTCAAAAAGTTCTGCACCGATCGAGCTGAAATTTTTGCATGATATATAGTCCGCATCAAGCATTTTTATCTATTTTTTGCATCAGTCACATATCCAAAGCGAAGCGTGGCAGGGTACAGCTTGTTATATATATAAAGATATCTTGCCTTTGAACTGTCTATAAATACCTATTGGGCTTAATAATAGATTTACGTCAGGCAAGCAGTTGTCACTCCAAACAAGATAACTAAGAGGAAAATAGAGATACCGCATTGCGAAACAGGTAAAAAGTGCTGAGGGCGGCGGGAACAAAGACAACGACAAAACGCTGACCGTAGCTGTCGTGTCGGATATGTGGGACATATCAGCTGACTAAAGTCCACAACTTTGTGGTTACTAAGATGTCAATGCGAATGTGCTAGCTTCGATTCGCGCCTGCAATAGTGGTGGGTGATTTCTTATCTTGTAATTGTTTCTGCTTCCAACACAATGTAACAATCCTCCCCCCTCCCCAAGGAGCTCATTACTGGAGACCTTATTCACCGCGTAGGAACACAACACAATAAATTGTGTTATTTGGCTACGGACTTCTATAAGGCAACTCCAAATTCGAACGGAAAACCCGTTATGCCCTACCTCTCTTGAGTTAATATATTAGCCATATCCATCGTTGTACTACAGAGAACCAACTTATACTGTCTAGAATACGTGCTTAATTTCTACATATATGTACATATTTACACGCCGAGAGTACTCTCTCTGCCTACTCAGGGGACGCCAGGGAGCTCTAGCTCTCTCTAGATTAACAGACCTTTTCGCTTCGTATATTTTCGTCAGTCCTTTCTAAATTTTTCGTCAGTTTTGCCCTCTGCCTGTACTTCTAAACAGTTAACTAGTTAAGTTTCAGTTAATAATCCTAACAAAGATCTGCCTTAACTTTAACTAATAGTTAGCCCACAATGTGCTAACGATTAGTTAAACTGTTATAACGTTCCAATGCCTAACACTAAGGTTAAATCACCGCCTTGCTCGATGGTTAGCTGGGTCCGTTGTGCGGGTGGGCGGAGGGTCTTTACCGCTTTCAGAATCGCTTTTAAATTATTCGGACAACGAAATACGAAACTTGAACATTGAAAGGCAATTTCCCGTAGGCGAGCAACTTTTAATAAAACCCATCTTTCATTGCTCGTACATTTTATTAAAAGTATATATAGATTCATCAGAAATAAATAAAAGTATACATTACCGGCACGGAATGGATCGCAATACCGACTCGTTGAAATAATTTCACAGCTGGATATTTCAACAGGCGGCTTTGAATTTCCTCCCTAATGGAGCGACGTCGCGCGTCGCTTTATGTATAGAATTGCCGAGGAGGAGACACGATCACTTCTCCTCTACAATCAAAGGTTTCCAATTCCGTAACCGTTCAGTTGCGAAATAAGGATGGTTACACATTCTGACGAGATGTCGTGGGAAGTAGAATAAACTTGTAAGAAATCGTATTTAT
>JACCPG010008623.1:0-33243 GCA_016069955.1 Drepana arcuata | reverse complement strand
TTGAGGGACTCTACGTAATGTTATGTATTTTATCAATTCACAAGCTGTCCGTCTTTGGAACTCGTTGCCCCAGAACATCAGGCTTGCACAGTCATTAATCTCCTTCAAAAAGCTTTTTTTTGAACACTATTTCTCTTTTTAACTTGTTTATATATATGTATACATGTATATATTATTGTATGCATGTTATATAAGTATATGTTTCGTATTTATTTATGTAGAATGCCTATCATTTATATATTATAATAATTGTTTCTATTTCATCCTCTCAACTGTCACACCTACCTTTTCTTTCTCTGTTTCTTATCTCTCTCTACTCTGGTTGCCTGGTAGAAATCGCTTTTGCGATAAGGCCGCCTATTGTGCCCACTATATGTTTTTCTTTGTCATTTCTGTTTGTTTTTGTTATTTATCAGATGAAGCGTAAAACTACCCTATCTAGAACAGAATAGCTACCGTAGGGACTGCGTGATGTATGTAATTACCTGGCGAATGTCAAGGTTCTGATGTCTTGAGCCGTCAGGAATATCTCAAACTCTCTTTCCAAGGTCTGTTTGATCTCCACCGCCATCATACTGTCCATACCAAGCTCTGCCAGGGATACTTGCTGTGACACGGTCTTCAAGTCCTTGATACCTGTCACCATTTATACATAATATTGTATATAATATATCCTCACGCCTTCCCACAAGGGTCCCCGGAGGGTATGCAGAGGTGTATTGGTAGTACCCACACACCCACTATTCGCCAGAGTATTTAGGTGGCAGATGGGAAGTCACGCGTTTGAATTTCCTCTCTAACGTATGCAGGTTTCCTTTCGATGTTTTCCTTCACCGTAAAGTTCATGGTGTGACTAATCACTGTACTTAAGTTCAGAAAAACTCATTGGTACAGTCGGGATTCGAACTTGCAATCTTTGTGTTGCAGGCAACTGCCGACCCACTTGGCAAGGTGGCCGAAGGTTTTACTCATCTACCTTATCATTACATACGCTTTCCTATTGTCATACTAGCTGAGGTTCCACTAAATTTTTTTATTATACACCACTTTTGCGACCACTCCTTGGGTAGGATTATGTTAGCCGTCCTCAATAAATGGGCTATCAAATGCATATATATTGTTCCAAATCGGATTAGTAGTTATAGAAACAAACAAACTCTGTATCTGTCACCCGCGTAATATTAGACTACGTAAGTAGAATTTTATTCACAATCATTATTTTTATTATTATTAACTATATTTACACATAGTATGTGCAAATTTTACGCGGGTGAAGCCGTAGAGCATGACTAGTAACGTGATTCTACCTAGTAAAGTCAACTTACCCATAATCTGAGCGACAGCGTCCACAATAGTGCCACACCCGGAGCCGCCGGCCTTCTTCTCAGCAACAACAATGGACGAGACGATTGGAGCGTCTTGTTTCAGGAATTTGTCCAAAGCTAGGAGACAAGAGGATATCCTCTGCTGCAGAGTGCCTCCGATCTCTAGTTGTACATCGTCGTCTTGCATGTCCGCTACAAGACCCACCTGTTGAAAGAAATTCGATATATCCTCACGCCTTCCCACAAGGGTCACCGAAGGGGTAGGCAGAGGTGTATAGGTAATACCCACACACCCACTTTCCGCCAGAGATATATATATTAGGTGCTAACGGCGAGTCTATAACCGTTACTCAAGCGCGACTATACAAACGTCTTTGAATTGCTTCTCAGGCGTATGCCGGTACCTCTCGATGTTTTCCTTCACCGCAAAGCTCGTGGTGTGACTAATCACTGTACTTAAGTTCAGAAAAACTTACTGGTACGATCGGGATTCGAACTTAGTTAATAATCACACAGCCAATAAACTTACATCACCAACAGCTCCCCACTGAACAGCCAGTGCCGGTAAGCCGAGCTGCTTCCTCCATTCGCAGATCCTCTCCATCACAGAGTTTGAAAGACCATAGTTGGTCTGGCCAGCGTTGCCACGACCGCAGGATACAGATGAGAACACCACGAAGTCTCTACGAGAGAAATGGTTGTGAATATCTACACGCCTTGCCACAAGGGTCCTCAAACGGGTAACGTCAAACGTATGCTGGTTTACATTCAGCCTATTCCTCCACTATAAATATCGTTGGGATTAATCATTGTACATTACTTCATATGGAATCAAGAGTTAAATTAAGTTCAGAAAGAAGTCATTGTTCACATGTCTTCTTATGTAGATTTTATTATACCACTTGTGTGACAAACAAGCATGTGGTCCGCCTGATGGCAAGCGGTTACCCCCGCCTATGGACGCTTGCAACACCAGGGGTATCACTTGCGCGTTGCTGACCTTGCAGGAATTTTTCACACACTTCTTGAAGAATTGACTCTCCTTATGTAGAATTCATTTCATGAGTTTTATATGCAACAAGAGTGGTAAACTAGTTTAATGTTCACCTGATGGGAAGCGGTTACCATAGCTTATTTACGCTCACGATATCGAAGTATCACCTGTGCATTGCCCCTCTGTTACTCTGTGCTTGCAGCATAATGGGACTAATCCCTCTGCTGCCAATAACAATCCTACCCCTCCCCAAGGAGCTCATTACTGGAAACCTTATTCATCGACAGGAACACGGACTTCTATAACGTGGAGGTTCTGCCCCAGTCGGGCAACTCGTTATGCCCTACTCTAATCTAATACATATACATTGTATTAATTTTATTGAAGACCACAGAAAGAGAGGGGACTCTTCTAATACAGGTTCTTGGAACTTAAAAGAAGGGATCCCAAACCATGTAATATTATTATCTTGTAATTAATTCAATAAAGATTTATTATTATTATTCTTTATTTGAAATAAGTCTCATATATTACATTTTTAAATATATATATAAAAAATAAAACATATTTAAAAATATAAAATATAGGGGCCCACCGGTATCGGGATCAGGGTCCAAGGTACCGGTGGCTAGGGTCCCAGAGAAAGAAATCTCCTCACAATACGTGCCGTTTCGAGCAGTACTGCTTTCTGTATCAGGCACTTGATCCAACCGTCTAACGAGAGCCTCTGAGGTGTTGGTCGAGGCTCTTTGCCATTAGGCCATTGGCCGTTATTACTATCGGCACAATGATTGCAGAGTCCACATCCCACATGCTGACAATCTCGTGAGCCAAGTCCAAATATTTTATTTGTTTGTCTTTTTCGGCTTTCACGAGATTCCCATCATGCGGGACAGTAATATCCACAATCATTGTGCGGCGCTCTAATCGATCTATCAGCACTATATCCGATTTATTAGCGGTTATACACCTGTCTGTGATGATAGATCGATCCCAGTACAACGTGACATGACCATTTTCTAGAACTGGGTCGGGCGAATACTTGTAGTACGGCACCTCCGAGTCCACAAGGTTATACTTCAAAGCAAGTTGTTGGTGTATGATCTTGGCTACTTGGTTGTGTCTGTGTAAGTACTCCCCGTTAGCTAGATGAGAACAACCAGAGATAATATGTCTCAGAGATTCACCCGGGCGGTGGCATGCCCGACAGATGTCAACCGTGCCGTCTCTTAAAATATATTTTTGATAGTTGTTCGTCATCATAACTTCATCCATAATTGCACAGACAAAGCCTTCGGTTTCCCCGAAGAGATCACCAAAGCGTAGCCAAGCCAGAGATGCTTCAAGGTCTACGTCAGGGCCATGTAGGGCCCGGTAAAAGCGACCATGGAGCTCCTTGCTTTGCCATATTTCCCTGCGATCATTGGTAGTGAGTACCACAGGTTTACGCCAGTTCTCTTTCGCCAAGGAGAGCGCGGTTAGTCCTTTGTCCACTGCCACCACATCTCGATGCATACCCACTTCGGTAGAGCGAAAATACTCTCTGAGCTTGTATACTTCGCGATTGTGGAGGGTTTTGGCATTCAAGAAGCCTCGACCCCCACATTTTCTAGGGATGTATAGCCTCATTATCGATGACCGTGGGTGATGCATTCGATATGAGGTGAGCAATGTACGAACTTTTCTATCTGTAATTTCCAATTCCCTCTGAGTCCACTTTAGTATGCCAAAGGAGTACATTAACACCGGCATGACTTATATATGACATATTATTATTATTATTACTAAAGCTACCGCTAATTAACAATAATTAATCCTCTCGGTAATACTGTAGGTACTTTTTCTTGTCCTATTTTGTAGTTGATTAAATGTTTGAAAAGTACCAACGACATGACGTAACTTGGCGTGCAAAACGTGAAAATGTAGATAATTAATTCAATGCAGACTCTGTTTAACAGCAATTATATTATTGTGAGTACTTTAAGTATTGTCTGAAGGTTGTTATTTCAACCGCTTGTTCGAAATTCAATAACGGCCCGTCTTCTATTAGTATTTAGATCTGTACACACTTGATTCACTTTTGAATTGACACACGATTGAATAAAACTCGTTCAAGCAAGATCAGTATTGCAGGTTCGAACTTTGACTGCACCGATGAGACTTTAATAAGTGAAATTATGTACAGTGAAGGGAAACATCGAATGGAAACCTACATAGGTTTGAGAATCCACAGACGTACTTATGCATGGATGTATGTATGAAACGGCAATGGACCCGCGTCTCTCTCTTGCATACAAAACCAGCATTGCCATAAATCGTAGCTACTTGGCAATGCTGGTTTGGAGTGTGACAAAAACCTGGGTCAAGTTTTCTTTAGTTTAGTTACGTTATATTATTGTATATTAATCCAATCCTAGCTAATAATATGTCCTCACGCTTTCCCACAGGTGTCCCCATAGGGGTAAGCAGAGGTGTATAGGTAGTACCCACACACCCACATTCCGCCAGAGATATATTTTAGGTGCCAACGTGACTGATAGCGAATCCATCGCCGTTACTCAAACACGACTACGACTTTGAATTGCTTCTCAGACGCATGCAGGTTTCCTCTCGGTGTTTTCCTTCACTGTAAACCGTAAATCACCGTACTTAAATTCAGCAAAACTCATTGGTACAGTCGGGATTCGAACTTGCGATCTTTGTGTCGCACTCCAAACTCTCGGCACACAGCTAAGTCACAGTCATATCCTTGAATAAGCTACGTTTACTCAAGCGGCAAAAAACAGCGCATATTTAAACGATTTTAATTTTACCTTTAAAACTACTTACCCGCCTGACATGTTATTTATTTGTCATGAGTCGCAACAACCTTACTTAAGTTCACAAGTTCAAACTTGATTGTCTACTGGGAGGGAAATATAATTATAAACAACGCGGTCCGGAGTTAAAACGTCATGATGTGCTTACCTTTACAATAACTGGCGTTTTTTGTAGCAACATTGTTACCGTAAGGTGCTTCAAAGATTATTTGAATATACATAAAGTTTTCGTGAACCTTATAGGTAGGTACATTTTACATAACGCTCCATAAGATAGGTATTATCGTTAGGTATTTGTAATTGTCCTGTTTGACAGAATTTACCTATACTCTATGTTACATAAATATCATCACGCCGAGTCCCTAACGGGGTAGGCAGACAGTACGCCGCAAATTGAGTAGTTATTTAGTTAAATATACAGACAGATCAAAGAACTTAAGTACAGTGATTAGTCACACCACGAGCTTTACGGTGAAGGAAAACATCGAAAGGAAACCTGCATACGTCTGAGAAGAAATTCAAAGGCGTATGTATAGTAGTGCTTGAGTAACGGCGATGGACTCGCCATCTGTCACGTTGGCACCTAATATACCTCTGGCGGAAAGTGGGTGTGTGGGTATTACCTATACACGTCTGCCTACCCCTTCGGGGACTTCGGGGGATATATTATTATTATTATTAGATCAAAGAAATATACCTCTAGGAGGCACCTAATATACCTCTGGCGGAAAGTGGGTGTGTGGGTATTACGTATCTATCCGCAACCTAACCAAGTCCCTCACACAGGTGTGGGACGACCAAAGGTCGACGACGAGGGCTTCACCCTGGTGAAGAAGAAAAGCCGGACGAGACCATCGCGTAATCGTCGAGGTACCGCCACCGCCACCGTCGCATCGGAGTTCGCTCTGCGTGTTGTGTTTTTTTTTTTTTTTTTTTTTTTGTATTGTCTCTCGTAGCGTGAGTTCCGGGAACTTTTGCTACTTAACCGGTCAATGGCGAGACCTAGGCCTCCAGCCAGGCACTTTAGTACTAAGCAACACAGCTAAGGGCACCCCCTGTGGGGTACGAACCTCGGCTTAGGGAGTTGCTGGATCGCGAGCAAGGGAGCTGGGCTGGACTGGTAATTTTATTTATATATTATTTGGGGGCGGGATTTGCGCGTCTGGCTCGGCGCGGGCCGGTGCGTGTTGTGGATCCCACCATCGCAATATATATATCGAGGTTGGATCCTAAAACGTCAGGCGAGGAGATCCTGCGATTTGTGAAGGAGAGGACAAAGTTTTGGTGCAAAGACCCGTCACCGATGCAGTTACACTTGTAGCGTCTTGAGGCTGCGAGAGAAACGAATTTCAAATCGTACGTCCTCAAGGTGCCTGCAAAGCATCGTGACATGTTCTTCCAATCCGATTTCTGGCCTGCAGGAATCGTGTACCGGTGTTATAGGGATGCGCGCAAGAGCGGAAAAACCCTAACGATATATTTTATTAATTATGTATGTTAGTCTTTAAGGTATATATTGTAATAACGTTTATTTGTATGTTAGGTTAAGGTATGTATTTATGGGCCCTATATTTGTACGTGTACTTTTATTGTGTTGCCTGAAATAAATGGATTAATAAAAATAATAAAAATATACACCTCTGCCTACCCCTTCGGGGACCCTTGTGGGAAGGCGTGTAAATTTTATTAGTTAATGCTAATTCTGAGGCACTCACTAGCACACACACACACACACTAGCAGGAGTGCCGCAAGTATACCTGTCTTCAGGTTACATATTTGCGGCATTTGCGGGTGAAACTGGGGCCTTGGGGGTCCTGAGGCTCAACATATTTTTATAGAGGTCTCGCGGCGTCTAATAGAGACATCACGGGACAGACGGGCTGAAACATATCTCGCTCAGAGAATCAGCATTGCTATCCAGCGTGGCAATGCTGCTAGTCTTCTTGGCACGTTGCCTCGGGATACCGATTTGGGACAAATATTTTATCTGTAAGTAGTATAATACTACTGTTTTTTTTTTTATAAATATTGTTATTTGTTGTTATATATACTAATATTATAAAGAGGAAAGATTTGTATGTACGTATGTTTGTAAGGAATTAGCTCAAAAAGTACTGGACCGATTTTAAAAGTTCTTTCAACATTTGAATGCTACATTTTCACTGATTAATATAGGCTATTTTAATTGCAAGACAAAAATATTTTTTATGCCTAAATGTTTAAAAAATAAATGTCTATCCGTGCGAAGCCGGGACGGGCCGCTAGTTGTAAATAATTCAAAACGTTATAACTTCAAATACAGGCATAATATGTACGTCAATTTGAAGGACACACCAACTACTTTTAATGACATCTACTCAATGTTACTGCCGGTGTTGAGCTTTATATTTATAGTTTAAAGGCCTCTCGTGGGAGGTCGTTGATAATAAGATAAAAAAATATCGTTATACCAATGACTTGCATTAATAACACCGAAATATGCGTGTACATTATATGAAGTTTGTTTACTGTGCAGTTAACGACGTATCCTAATAACGCCAATGCTGACTCACATACGTATGTACATATAAGTAATGCCATCCACGAAGACGCGTCCCACTATTCTGCCCTATAGTGTAAGTGTGCAACCTTCCATTTATGTTTGAGTATCATCTGCCCTGCACACACTGATTACCTATGAGTGTACATGCACACTACAATTAATCCATAAATAATAAGGTCATACTGCTCGCATCCCGTGGCTCCCTCGGTTAGAAATTGGTGGGGCGCGTCTTCGTGGATTGCACTGTCTATAACTGGAATAATTACTTTTTTGTTTTATGCAGGAATTAATTTTTTTCTCTATTTCTGTTTTTTAATTCGTCTACTTTACATTGGTATTCTAAGTATCTATGTCTGTGCTAAGTTTAATGTAAATCCGTTCAGCTATTATGGCGGATTTGGTACCAAACAATTTTTAAACTTTGATATTTACATATCAAAATAATAATAATATATCCTCACGCCTTCCCACAAGGGTCCCCGAAAGGGTAGGCAGAGGTGTATAGGTAATATACCCAAACACCCACTTTCCGCCAGAGGTATATTAGGTGCCAACGTGACAGATGGCGAGTCCATCGCCGTTACTCAAGCACGACTTATCAAAATGATATTTCAAATACATTCCGATAAGATCTTACAGATAAATTTCAAATAAAATAAATTAACATTCGAGGCAAACTAAGAGCTGTAGCCTAGTCCGTAAATATATATTCGGTAATAACTCCTGACACTGCCCATGGGAATATTAACAACGTTGAACGTAGACGAGCAGAGTAGCTACTTCAGATATGCCCCAAGATTCAGTAGCCTGACGGCCGTCTGGTCTATTGGTGAATACTCGGGACTGCGAAGCTTGAGGTCGCGGGTTCGATTACCGCTGAGGACAGATATCTGATGCAATCGAGTATGTATACCTTAGTCCTATATATTTACGTAGGTATAGATAGGTATATCTCAATCTATGTATATATACCGTTGTTTAGTTACCATAGTACAAGCTTTGCTTAATTTTGACCAATGTGCATTTGAATGGAATCGGAAAAGTGATATTAAGCAGCATTTTTTTAAGGGTAACATTTTACAAACTTTGAATGTAATATTAATTTATATGTAATCAAGAGCCTAAAAATAAGTTTCAAGTTTCTAGCTTCAAAAACTATGAAACTTCCATACAAACTTTAATCCCCTATTTCAACCCCTTACAACCACTTTTTCGCATTAAAAAGCCTATGTCTATGTCCTTCCTCAAGCTCCAGGCTATATCTGTACCAAATTTCATTAAATTCGGTTCAGTAGTTTAGGCGTGAAAAGGTAACAGACAGACAGACAGAGTTACTTTCGCATTTATAATATTCGTAGGGATAGGCACCAGTTTACTTTTTGTACCACTGTCACCTCGGAGGTTCTCATCTGTCAGTTATAGTTAATGAATAAATCAATTATTTTAGCATTTACTGCGTAAGGTTAACGCACCCTTTGCCTTGCAAAGTGAGAGCTAGGCGAAACATACGGAAATAAGGTCAATGCCTTAATAATATACTAAAATACATAAAAGAATAAATTCGCACGCGCAATATTTAGTACATATTTATTGCGATATTATAGCTCCGTATATTTAAAAAGAGCAAAGTTTCTTTTTGTTTCATTAAACGAGCAAATCTTAGAAACTAATCGATACACATATCAGGACATTATATTTATGATTAAGTGTAGGTACTTGAATGTTAAATATGTGTATTGTTGGTGTGTACTTTATAAATAAATAAATAATCTAACAGAGACGATATAAAAACATTCCTATGCATTAGCACGTTTCGAGGAAGCCTATATATAAAATTTAATTTGTATTTACATTTTGCTACTACCCAAGGAGCTGAGCAGTATCTTATAGCTGTAAATTCGTAAACGCTGTAGGAAATCGTGGCACTGCTGCAGCGTTAAATAACCTGTCAAGCCTTTTAGGGAATCATAAGGCAAGCGTGTTGTATTCATGTAAGCTTTGTAACTATGTACTGCGCAGTGTACGGCACTGCGCAGGCTACGGCCACCTATGGATTAGACGGGGCAGTCCCCGAGCGAGGCCCACAAGCTCAGGGCCTCGCGAACTCTGACTTACAAACTATATATTGAACTAGTAAAAATATGTCTAACCGGATGCCAGAGAATCAGCATTGCTATCCAGCGTGCCAATGCTGCTAGTCTTCTTGGCACGTTGCCTCGGGATACCGATTTGGGACCAATATTTTATCTGTAAGTAGTTTGTTTCAACTGTTCTTTGTAAATATTTTTAATTGTTGTTATTGTAAATCTTATCTTATAAATTATTTATAATTATATTATAAAAAAAAAAAATATTAAACTAATATTATAAATGTGAAAGTTTGGATGTTTGCGGTTCTTTCACGGCAAAACGGCTGAACCGATTTGGCTGAAAGTTGAAATCGTGATGGCTTATGCCTAGGAATAGGACATTGGTCACTTTTTTTTTAGTCTCGAAAATTCAAAGTTCTAATATTATAAAGTATGATGCTCTTTCACGGCATAGCGGCTGAACCGGTTCTAGCAGGAAAATACATAAGCTA
Source organism: Drepana arcuata (assembly GCA_016069955.1). Taxonomy (NCBI): domain Eukaryota; kingdom Metazoa; phylum Arthropoda; class Insecta; order Lepidoptera; family Drepanidae; genus Drepana; species Drepana arcuata. The sequence goes on along the minus strand of JACCPG010008623.1, from coordinate 22,981 downwards.
CTTTTTTGAACTCCACGCGGGCGAAGCCGCGGGCATAAGCTAGTAAATATATATTTGTTCATTAAAATAAGTTACAATGTGTATTTGGTTTTTAATTTATTATGGAGTACGACTAATCTGGAGTACATCGAATTCGTAAAATGACGAATAGGGAACAACCGATTTTAAGTAATTTAGTTGGGGCCTTAGTATATTTTTTGCCCCAGGGCCTATGGTTACCTATCTACGCCATTTGTACTGTGTAATGAAACAGGCCGTAATTACACTTACTAGGGATGTAACGTAGGGCCCATTAGCTAAATCTATGGCCCAAAATATTTGAAGCCATGGATCATATGCCTTTTATAAAGCTTAGTAATATCGATGGTAAGTAAAAAGAGCCATGGTGGCCGAGTAGTTGCCAGAAACACTAATATTGCACCCTCTAATCCCGACTGTATCAATGAGTTTTTGTGAACTTAAGTACTTAAGTGTTTAGTCACACGACGAGCTTTACGGTGAAGGAAAACATCGAGAGGAAACCTGCATAGGTTTGAGATAAAATTGAGAGAGAGAAAAACAAAGGCGTATGTTTGGTCGTGATTCAGTTACAGAGATGGACTCGCCTTCTATCACGTTGCCATATCTGGCGGAAAGTGAGTGTAGGGTACTAGACATATACCCCTGTCTAACCCATCGCGGACCCATGTGTAAAGGGGTGAGCATAATAATAATAATAAAATGGTGACGACTTTTTGACGCTTTATAAGTGGCAAGAGTTTCAATTATTTTAAAAGAGTATGTATGTAAACTAACAAATAGCTTAAGTAAATAATTTGAGTGAAACATATCAGTAGCAAATTTTCATTATTTCCTTTAATATAAGTACAATGACATACGATGCGAATGTCCGATGAAGAGGAAGAGTTCAACGCGTTCCAGCTACCTAGATCAAATCGATCGTACACTCAATACTGCATTTTTATAATACAAGTTTTAATTTTATTACAGTGTAAGTGTCCTTAATATATGTGTAATGTTTTAATAGCGCTCTTTCCCATCCCAAATGACATGTGTATGTCACCCAAATTGACATTTAAAGTATATGCCATTATCAGTTACAAACGTCGTCAAGGAAGATAAGATATTAGTAATAAATTATTGTGATTCGTCACTATGTGCCCATTAAATGAGATGTTTAATTCACGATTTCGGGCCTCTGAAGGTAAGTAGAGGTAAAACCATATTTTTTTCAGCTGATATATTTAAATGCCAACGTGACAAATGGAGAGTCCTTCGCGGTCTCTTATACACAACTGGTATATGAAGTATATCTTTCAATAAAGTCTTTAAAGTATGCAGATTTTATCACCAATGCTTAAGGTTAATGACGCGTGCCAGTGATAGAGCACTGGGTAAAGTAAAAAAAAAATTGTTTCCGACCGCAAGTGCTCGAACCTAATACGTTTGCTTTGCAGGCGAATGGTCATACAACTCGGCCACCCCGGCCCTAATAATAATAATAATAAAATATAAATAATAATCAAAAACTAACCTTCTATCGGGAGCATTAAGAAACTCATCACACACTAACTAATATTATTTGAACAATCTTGCTGTAAATTGTCATTTTACAATTAGTCGATATAAAATGTCGCAGCACTAATCATTCACTAACAATTGGATTCGAAGTTTAAAAATACTTGACAAGTGGCGGGCGGTGCGTTCGTAACCGCGGCAAAGTGTCGAGTGTACGCGCAAACTTATTTTCATTTGGCACGCTGCGTTGTTGTGAGTAGCCGCTCACCTTGATTTTCCCCAACGTGTACAATTTAGGTCGTCACAAGTATTCATTGATCACTCATTCACTACTGCATTTTCTTCTATCGCACACTTATAATGGTAATTGTTAAACTTCACTACGGAATAGTCACATTTCTTTCATCAACTTCGTATAGACTTGTTAATCAAGCACACATATACTATTTTGACGACCGTCTGGTCTAGTGGTTAGAGCTCCTGACTGCGAAACTTGAAGTCGCGGGTTCGAATCCCGCTGAGGGCAGATATTTGTGTGATGAACACGAATCTTTGTACCTTAGTCTTGGATGTCATATAAGTAAATATATCGTTGTATAGTTACCATAACACAAGCTTTGCTTACTTTGGGACTAGGTCAATTTGTGTGCAATTGTCCCAGGTATTATTTATTTATTTATTATTTACTATACGTCATCCATACCGTAAAGCTTGAAAACTAAAGTTTTCAATCAGTGCGTCCTACCCGTCATGACCTACGGAGCTGAGACGTGGACACTCACGATAGGGCTGGTCCATCAGTTTAAGGTCGCTCAACGAGCTATGGAGAGAGCTATGGTCGGAGTCTCTCTGAAGGATAAGATTCGCAACGAATATATCCGACAGAGAACCAAAGTTATCGACATAGCTCAAAGAATTAGCAAGCTGAAGTGGCAGTGGACCGGCCATATCTCGCGAAGAACCGACAACCGCTGGGGTAAACGTGTTCTTCAGTGGAGACCTCGACTAGGCAAACGTAGTGTAGGACGCCCTCCGACCAGGTGGGATGACGATTTGCGAAGGATTGCTGGCAGATGCTGGATGCGGCAAGCTGAAGACAGGGCGCTATGGCGCTCATTAGGGGAGGCCTATGTCCAGCAGTGGACTAGAGTGGGCTGATGATGATGATGATGATGATGATACGCCATTGAATTTCTGCCCAAACGTCCGCAGGTTTCCTCTCGATGTTTTCCTTCACGATAACACTCGTCTTGTGGCTTATCGTGATAAGTTATAAGGTTCAGAAAAAATGCTGGCACAATCGGAATTCGAGTTGTGTTGCAGGCAACTACTCGAACCACTCGGCCATCAAGGCTTTGTATAAAATTTACTTTCCTACAAGGAAAGTCGAAGGATATAAATATGGATGGATGGCTTGCAAAAATTCAAGCTCTCCTATCTTAGCATCCGGTCGAAGAACTGACAAATCTAGCGGAGTGGAATTAAAAATAAAGTTCTTTTTCGCGCCTTCCTTCAAGGGATAGATAGATTTTCCAATGTGACACTTGGTGAGTAGATTTTTAACCGACTTCAAAAAAAGGAGGAAGTTCTCAATTGGTCGCAAGACTTGACTCGCCTCAGGGTAAGCGGTTACCGTAGCCTATAAGCGCTAGCTATACAAAGACATCATTCGCGCGTAGGAAAGTTATATATTCACTTCCAGGTATTTCTTTCAAACACTCCTCAAGATAAAGCAATTATGGTAACGAGATTTTTCTGTTTATGTTTCTCAGTTTGCTAAGAGTCTGAATCATTCTGGTCGGGAGCATTACCTCAAGCATATAGTTATACCATATGAATGACATAATACCTTGCTGAATACGGAAAAACCAGTTTATTTACAATGTTTAATGCCTGATCAAATCTTGTTTTTCTGCATACATTATAATTCGTATGAATACATTATACTTACGTGTTATATAGTAATAGTATTTCATTGTTAGTAGCTTTGCCTATTTTATAATTAGGATAAAAATTAAAAAATTTGGATATATAATTATTGTATCCTCACGCCTTCCCACTCCAGAAGGGGTTGGCAGAGGTGTATAGGTAGTACCCACACACCCATTTTCCGCCAGAGATATATTTTTGGTGCTAACGTGACATATGGCGAGTCCATCGCCGTTACTCAAGCACGACTATACATACGCTTTTGAATTTCTTCTCCAGCGTATGCCTGTTTCCTCTCGATGTTTTCCTTCGCCGTAAATCTCGTGGTGTTATTATTATTATTAATATTGCCAGCCAGTCTCTCTGTTAGGTAAATGCATCCCTTCCGTCTTCGTAAATATATCTTCGTCATTCCATCCCATAGGGGTTACCGAAAGGTTACGTAGAGGTGAGAAGTAATAAACGTTCTTTTCGCCGGCGATATTTTAAGTGTCAATGTGGTCGATAGCAAGTCAATCGCAGTTTCTCAAACACGTCTATACCTACATACGTCTGACTTTCCTCTCAGACGTTGGCAGGTTTCCTCTCGATGATATTCTTTAGCGTTGTTTAAGAAGCGACAAATATGGGCCTGCGGGCTTGCGTGGAGTAATAGTAGAGTTACGGGTCGTGCTGTTGAGGACAGCAAGGGTAGAGCGGCTTTGGCAAAGTCTAATAGTCTCCTGAGCGTGTTCTCTCATCGCTTGGTCGCACCTCGTGCGTCACTGGGTAAGGATCCACACCGGTTTGTTTTATTACGAATCTTGTATAATTACACTTACAATACAACAATTTGAATTTGAAAGTGCTGGAGAGCAGTGTTAACAGAAAATCTACACCTTTAAATTCACAGAGGGCAACCGAGTAGGTTGTGGTGGGTAGAAGCAGGTAGAAATCTCACGTTGCCCTGGTGTGGTTTATTGAAGGTTTCCCCCTTCGAAAAAAGTCAGACAGGTTTATGAGCAAAACGAGGTCTGTGGGTCAGACGAAAGTCGAGTAAGTGATAAAAATCGTATGATTATCTTAAATAAACCTGAGGTGTCGTAATTAAAAATAAAGAACATTACCTGTCTGCGTGGTTTTGGGTGGTTCTATATTTGAATATGCATACAAACCTTCCTCCTGAATCACTATATTTATTAATGGAAATCGCATTTAAATCCGTTGCCTTGTTTCAGAGTATTGAGCGAAAGATTGCGGGAAGCAACTTTGTTTTCTACTTTAAAAGTTGCTTGCTTGTACTAAGGAGACTCGTTAAGTAATGATAAGTAGTGATAGTGGAAAGGCGGGTAAATGTTTGATTCCCCTGTGGCAATAACGTTGGCATGGACTCTATCTTTAGATAGTGCTTCAAACCGGCGATCCTAATGAAGCCACATGAAATAAAAAAACTGAATGTCTACCTATTTAAGAAACAACTTCGCCAATTCTTAGTCAGTAAATGTTACTACAATATAAGTGATTTTTTAAGTTAATTAATGTAATAATAAGTTAATTACATAATAAGTAGAATAAGTTCTAGGGTAATAATGTAATCGCCATGTTCTCTCAATTTGTACGCCTCCATGGCAAAACATGTAGCCACTTATATAGAACCCAACACCAATATGTTCACTCATGTTATACAAATAATCCTCACGCCTTCCCACAAGGGTCCCCGAAGGGGTAGGCAGAGGTGTACAGGTAATTCCCACACACCCACTTTCCGCCAGAGGTATATTAGGTGCCAACGTGACAGATGGCGAGTCCATCGCCGTTACTCAAGCACGACTATACATACGCCTTTGAATTTCTTCTCAGACGTATGCAGGTTTCCTCTCGATGTTTTTCCTTCACCGTAAAGCTCGTGGTGTGACTAATCACTGTACTTAAGTTCAGAAAAAACTCATTGGTACAGTCGGGATTCGAACTTGCGACCTCTGCGTCGCAGGCAACTGCTCGAACCACTCGGCCACCACGGCTTTACAAATACAAATAAACAATATTCTATTCTATTCAATTCTAATATTGTAAAGAGGAAGTGAAGCTCAAACGAGCAACCATGCTCGTTTGAACAACCAAATTTTAGGAATTACTTGTCTGATTTAAGCTATTGCTTCTCCATTAGATAGCTCTTTCGTTGAGGAATCTATAGGATATTATGTTAATAGCCAAGGAAACATAGCTGTGCTTGTTTATATGTAGGTATAGTAAATAGTAACGTGGTTAAAACCAAAGGAGCACATTTGGTTACATTTTGGAATGTAGTTCACCTTATATTTCCGTATGACAATGTATGTGCACGTAAATTTGTATATGGATAACTTTAATTTGGTTTACAGTTTCCTAAATGGGCAAAGTGATTGGCAAAATTTACGAATCTTATTTTTATAATATACTAGCTGTGACCACGACTTCGCCCGCGTGGAATTTGATAATTTAAAAAAAAATGTTTCTAAATGAAATGTAGTCTAAGTTAAAAAATTTTTCATCAGCTATTTGCCAGTGAAAGTCCCATCAAAATAGCTACAGCCGTTTCAGAGATTAGCCGGAACAAACAGACAGACAGCCGTGGTGGCCGAGACAGCCGTGGTGGCCGAGTGGTTCGAGTAGTTGCCTGCGACGCAAAGGTCGCAAGTTCGAATCCCGACTGTACCAATGAGTTTTTCTGAACTTAAGTACAGTGATTGGTCACACCACGAGCTTTACGGTGAAGGAAAACATCAAGAGGAAACCTGTATACGTCTGAGATGCAATTCAAAGGCGTATGTATAGTTGTGCTTGAGTAACGGCGATGGACTCACCATCTGTCACGTTGGCACCTAATATACCTCTGGCGGAAAGTGGGTGTGTGGGTATTACCTATACACCTCTGCCTACCCCTTCGGGGACCCTTGTGGGAAGGCGTGAGGCTATAATTATTATATGCGGAAGTTTGTGGAAATTTGGCCCTGGCATGGATTATGCGCTGGCTTAACACATGTGATATTTCCTTCTCATGTTAAATACTTATTATTGACAGCTTCTCAGACGTATACAGGTTTCCTCTCGATGTTTTCCTTCACCGTATAGCTCGTGGTGTGACTAATCACTGTACTTAAGTTCAGAAAAACTCATTGGTACAGTCGGGATTCGAACTTGCGATCTTTGTGCCGCAGGCAACTGCTCGAACCACTCGGCCACCACGGCTATCCAGATATCCGATATCCACATTGATTATTTACCTTCTGTGTGTTACCTAACGGTTGGGAATAAATACAGGTGTTGCAAGTACGCTGCCAGTTGTATAATCAGTTAAATAACTGGACTTACACATCCTGTTCTAACAGGTATTTATTACAGACGCCCTATAGTGCGACCAACACGGCTAGGTTAGGTTGCAATGACATTACGTAATGACGTTTGTTTGATCACTTTTAAGCCACAGATTAACATATAAAACTGCTTTTTTTTTATAATACCTCCAAAGAAGAGTTCATGCAGACGAATGAATTTCTATATATCTAGGAAGCATGTTCACACGAGATGGAAAGTATGAAAAAGATATTGAAAGATGGATAACTGGAATGCTCGAGTTACTGTCCACAACGCAATATTGGTACCTAGTACCTACCTTATTGTATGGCAGCGAATCCTGGGTATGTCAGAGGAAGTATTAAAATAGCTTGAATGCAGTCGAGATGCGATCTCTTCGAAAAATGTGCGGCGTAACGATATTAGATCGAATCCGCACTGAAGAGATTCGCAAATCAACTGGCGTGAATGAGGGCGTTATTGTAAAGAAGAAGAAAGGCATGTTACGTTGGTTTGGACACATAGAAAGAATGAGTGAAGAAAGATTGACGAAACAGATATACAAAGCAAAAGTGTGTGCAAGAAGAGGCAGAGGAAGGCCACGTTGCAACTACCTGGATCAAATAGATCGGACGCTCAAGGACGGGAACGTTAAGAGTACTCGAAACCGACGAGCATGTATGAAGAGACTGATGAATGTGGACGAAGCGAAAGAGGTATGTAAGTCTAGAGACTGGCGCTCTATACTCTCTGCCTACCCCGTTAGGGACTTGGCGTGATGATATGTACTTACCCAGCACCGCTATAGAATCACCGCGACGTAATAAGTACATAACTACACAATATGAAATCACCGCATTGGAAAATTTACATATTTTTTACAAGTACGTCTCGCAATGTTGATGTGATCATATTTCTGACAGGGACTAGAAAAAACTTTGATGTTCCGTGTCTTACCTCCTAGGAGTTATTATACGTTTTTACGTGTTATTGTGAGTCAACATATAACTCAAAATAACTCTAGTAACAAAATAAAGTTCTAAATATATCTCATTTCTCAAGTCGATATCTCTCAATAGGGGTATTAGTCAAAGCTCGAGCTTTACGGTGAAGGAAAACATCGAGAGGAAACCTGCATACGTCTGAGAAGCAATTCAAAGGCGTATGTATGGTCGTGCTTGAGTAACGGCGATGGACTCGCCATCTGTCACGGTGGCACCTAAAATTATCTTTAGCAGCAAGCGTGAAAGCTTTTGGGAAGGCGTGAGGATAAAAGGGATATGAGACGTTCAGGTGATAGGCTATCAGTCCAGCTCAGCTGCCTAGCTCGCTAATCAGCAACGCCTTAAGCCGAGGTCCTATCCACTAGGGTTCCCAGTTGTATTTACTCAATGCCTATGTAGTAGTGCCTGGCGGGAAGCATTTGGTCTCACCTTTGTTAGATTAGATAGCAAAATCTCATATAACAACGCCGAATCCCTCAAGGGGTAAGCAAAGAGTAGAGCATCAGTTCTCTCTACACTTACAGAACTCTTTCGTTTCTCGCAAATTCATCATCATCATCAGTCTCTTCATACATAGTCGCCGGTTTCGAGTACTCTTAACGTTCTCAACCTTGAGTGTTCGACCATTGAATTATCGGTATTTAGAACGCGGTCTTCCTCTGCCTCTGTTCCAGAAAATTTCACTTTGTATGTAGCCATATGCAAAATTGTGGTCAAAAAGCCTAATGAGAACCGGCGCTCTATTCTCTTTGCCTACTCCGTGAGGGATTCTGCGCGATGATATGTAGGTATATAATAGTGTTTATTGAAAATCACTCGAAATATACTAGGTAGTTTGAAAGTGCAGTTGCATTTACTAAACAATTGCTTATTATTGTTTTAACCAGCAATATCCGATAGTGCGCCGGTCAGTTGTCCAAGTTTCTCCACCCGGTCACGATGCAACGTCGGTGTCGCAACGACATCGAATAGCCACCGCGGGAATAGGTTAGTTCTGTTAGGATTTTAAATACGCTTAAAAGGTATTGCGTATTTTGGTGAAACTTTCATGTTTATAGTCCTCACGCATTCTCATAAGGGCAGAAACGCACAGGTGTATAGGTAAACTTTCCGCCAGAGATATATTAGGTGCCAACGTGATAGATGGCGAGTCCATCGCCGTTACTCAAGCACTTCTTGCTTTTCTCTCGATGTTTTCCTTCATCGTACTTAAGTTCGGACTTATTCGTACAGTCGGGATTCGAACTTACGATCTTTGTCTCGCAGGCAACTGCGAACCACTCGTCCACCACGACTCATTATTATTGTATTATTATTCTTTATTTCAAATTAATCTAATAAATTATTATTATTATTATGAGTCAAGTCAATCAATCGTATAGGCTCATACGGTTAGACTGGAATTTTAGCATGGTATAGTTAGATATAAAGCAATAATAAATATAAACTAACTATAAATAGAATAAATGACCCAAGTCTGTGTCACGCGGAAGGGTGCCAAGAAGACTAGCGGCATTGCCACGTTGTATGGCAATGCTGATTCGCTGAGCGAAATATTCGCCAGCCCTCTTGTCACGGGAGGTCTCAAAGAGTTTCCTCGAGACATCCCTATAAAAATGAAGAGCATCCGGTCCCCACGGCCCTAGAGTTTCGACGCCAAACGCCACAAAAACGTAGTCTTGGCTCAAGGTACAAAAGATGTTTTAAAGTTTTCCATTTATGATCGTATTTTCCCTCGAAGTGTATGAGCAAGCATTGTCATGTACCTCCAATTACCTCAAGAAATTACCTCGAACAATGACGAGGCACAATTAGCTTGCAATTTACGAGCTAGTATCATGTCTGTCTGCGGTTCTGACTTATGCACATGATAATATGTTTGTGCCGACATTTCTATACCGTTGCCCCTACTGGCGTCGTATCTAGTTGTATTGTCATTTTTTTTTCAATAATGGGCCATTGGAGCCTTGGTTTTTAGTCGAATGCTAATTCTAGACTATAGATTTTGATCACTGTTACCATTTCTGTACCGTACCAATGAGTTTCTTTAAACCTCATTGATTTATGACCACATATTATCTTACAGTGAAGTTGTTTGAGAAAAACCCGTCACGTTAGCTAGGTACCTACCTAAATGTACCTATTTCCGGTGAATAGCGGATGTTAATACATCTCTTTTCGGGAATTGTGGGGACACATAGACTAAACAACATGGCTACTTTTTTTTATTTTTTTTTTATTTAAGCGTGATTTTACAAATGACAAATATCCTTCTCTTGCTTTCAACTTTAAACACTCAAGTCAGCCGACGCAATTATTTACAGCCTTACTTATTTAAATTTCCCAACTTACTTATTTAAGTTCACCAGTGAAAAACTTGTTCATTAAGCAAGAATAAGCATTAACTTAATGGTAAGTAATTGCAAAATTTTCAAACAAATCGTGACATAAGTCATATGACATGACCCCTTTCTGGACCAAGGTGCCAGACAAACACACACGAAGTTCATTTGGACCACAGTGCAGACCGAGGACTCAGAAATAAATTATCGTACTGGCCGCAAACGATTGGAAAATATTTGCTTTGCATACGATACTTTTTGGTACATTATTACTTTTAAAGTTTCGATAGGTAACGTTTATGATTTAACTCTGATGTTCGTCTGTCTGTCTGTTACAACAGAACTTGCTTTATTTGGTTTAAAACACAGACACTTTACTCTCTCTGCCTACCGGGCGAAGGACTAGTGACGATCATTATTCGTACAGATATAGAAATACCAACATCTAAAAGTGTTAATAATTTAAAAAATATGTTATTGGTGTTAAATTTATTCGTTAACGCGCTGGCTGTAACACAATCAGGCTGCCTGTTAAAGTGCCTTAAATTCATATCGATTGAAAGATTTATAAGCAAAAGAAACTCACCTTTTTGGTTAGCAAAAATTTGCAGCTGAATAACCAAAATTGTAAGAGATATGTTGGGTCGACAAATACTATGGTAGCAGCTTTTAAAGTGGCGGGATAATTCAATTATTTATGAAAGAGTTTTTATTTGTTAATAAAGTGTTAACAATATTTGCCCTAATACTACACGTCTACAAAACCTATTCCTCGGTTTGACTGTGGAAATAGGTAATAATAATTCGATGTGGATATTGAACATTGTGGACTCAAACAATGAAATCCATCTTAATATCTTAAACACTTTTTTTATAATATATGATTAATATATGGTAAACGATAATTAAAATCCTAATATTCATTTTGTTGTAATGTTCATTTTGCACAGATAATGACGCAGAGATTATATATATTATATAGTGTTTTATGGGTCTGTGTTACGCACGAATACTGGCAGGTAGTTGATAATTTACGTTTCCAGCGACAATACCTAATTACGTTTACCGACGTACAGACAACATTACTTGCAGTAAAGCGGCCATTGACTGTGTTTATTGCATTATTTGGTTGTAGGTATCCACAATTACTGATGGTGCACTAGTTGCATTCGTTGCACTTTCTCTTTAGATCGTAACTCCTTGATAAAAAACCGGAGTCCCTCAAGGTACGCACTATGACCCACCTTGGTTTTCTAACATTACATATTGTAAAACAAAGCCCTCTCTACGTCTACCTGTTTAAATAAAAAACTAAATGGATTCTCATACGCCTTTCACACTTACGTATACTTATAAAATAATATTTAAACATTGTTCTTAAGACACGTTTGTATCTAAGTACATATATTTATTGTATAATTAATTATTTATTAGAGATATTATCTATTAATGGAAGATGTGCGTGTTTTTTGCCAACTCCTGGCGGTAAAAAAATATGTTGCACTTTGTTTGGTAACCAGGATGTAACTATAGTAAAAACTATGAATGGAAATAAAGTATCTGCCCTTATAATCGGCAGATGATTACTGGCTAGACTTAATTGAATAGACTCTTTATTCGGTAGCATTAGCTCCAGTAGCATTGACCAGTTCTTAAATCTACATGTATAGGAGATCCCATTTGTGAACTCACTCATCACGAAATCTCCGGAACTATAAGGCCGATTGACTTGAAATTTGGTAGGAGTATTCCTTACGCGGTACCAATAAGTTTTTCTGCACTTAAGTACAGTGATTAGTCACACCACGAGCTTTACTGTGAAGGAAAATATCGAGAGGAAACCTGCATACGTCTGAGAAACAATTCAAAGGCGTATGTATAGTCGTAACGGCGCGACGATGGACTCGCCATCTGTCACGTTGGATCCTCATATATCTCTGGCTAAGCTGGCTAATGGAAATTTGGGTGTGTGGGTATTACCTATACACCTCTGCCTACCCCTTCGGAGAGCCATATAGCAAGGCGTGAGGATATATTATATAGAGAAATACCTCATTTACATATAATTGTTTGCAAAAGGAACGACTCATTGCCATGCTGCTGTTGTATGTATATAAGCATTTAAATATGTATTTGTGCTTAAAATATTTACGCACGGAAACTGACTAACAAATTATCTAACATGTGTGAAGGTCTTATCATTGCACTCGCAGTTACAAGTTTGCAGAGCGAGTGGAACATAAGCACAGTTTATACTTAGTACCTGGATGACCGAGCTTAGCTCGGTATTTTTCAGATTTATATGTTTTCGTACGAATGACATACTTATGACAACCAAACACTCATTGGCTTAAAGTTTGTTGCTTAGCAACGCTTTATCAGTGGGGAAATTCATATACTAATTAAATTGTTGGAGATTTTCAATGCCTAAAAACACGGATAAAACGACTTTTTTTTTAATGAAACCTAGCTAGATCGATTTATCGCCCCCGAAATCCCCCATTACCAAATTTCATGAAAATCGTTGGAGCCGTTTCCCAGATTCAGATTATATATATAGATATATACAAGAATTGCTCGTTTAAAGGTATAGGGATATGTATACTAGCTGTCCCGCCCAGCTTCACCCGGGTAAAAAAAAAACCGAAACACGATCGCAGCGCTATCTGTCGGGTCCAATTATTGGTCGGTTTGAATCAAACCATTCTCGAATCCACCTGAAGTCACACGGAAAATTTCCATAAAGCCCTTCCTTTAAGGAGGAGTTCAGTAACAAACACACGCACAGAAGAAATATATACCTATAGGTACCCATAGGCAGATAAAATACCAGTTCCCTCTACATCTACATACTTTCTTAGCTTCATCCAAATCAGTCTTTAGAGAGGTAGGGCATAACGGGTTTCCCGTTCGAATTTGGAGCTGCCCGACTGGGGCAGGACCTCCACCTTACAGAAGTCCGTAGCCAAATAACAAATTTTTTTGTGTTGTATTCGTACGCGGTGAATAAGGTTTCCAGTAATGAGCTCCTTGGGGAGGGGGGAGGATTGTTACAATGTGTTGGAAGCAGAGGGATTAAACCCATTATGCTGCCACTATAACTCACTATAACACTATAACTCTCCGAACACAGAGTGGCAACGCGCAAGTGATACTTCGGTATCGTGAGCGTAAATAGGCTACGGTAACCGTTTCCCATCAGGTGGGCCGTATGCTTGTTTGCCACTCTTGTTGTATAAAAAAAAAACTTCATACATGTTCGTAGGTTTCACGCCAAGTCCCTCGGGGGGAGACAGAGAGAGTAGAGTGCCAGCTAACTCCAGTCATACCATCTTCGCTTCATCGCACGTCGTGTACATCATCATCACAAATGTGAGAGCTGGGCTGTTGTCAGCGTCTCTGATGCAGTCGTGTACATGTTCACTAGTAAATTAAATGCCTATAATATATCAAATACATATATATATATTTCAGTGTATAAACAAGCCTTCCTTAGTGACCTTCGCCAATTGTGTGGTTAGCCGCACGCTGACTGCTTTTTAAGGATGAAAATTCAATTATTCAACCGGCCAGTGCCGTATGCAGCTCGAGGTTGAGTGAGTAGACCTAGGGCGGGAATTTAAAGCCAACCTATTTTGTAAGTAAAAAAAAAAAAAGAAGTTAAAGTCTTGCAGAAATTAACAAGATATATCCTCTGCCTTCCCACAAGGGTCCCCGAAAGAGTGACACAGAGGTGTGTAGTAAGTTGACACACCTCACACCTACTTTTCCCTGGAGATATATTTTAGATGCAAATGTGACAGATGGCGAATCCATCGCCGTTTCTCAAGTGCGACTATACAAAGTACGTCATTGAATTTTTTCTCAAACTTATGCAGGTTTCTTGTCGATATCTTCCTTCACTGTAAAGCTCGTAATGTATTTTTAATTGTGTAAATCACTGTTTTTAAGTTAAAAAAACTTATTGGTGCAGTCGGGATTCGAACTTGCAATATTTGAGCTGCAGGCATATACGCAAAATACAGTCTTAATAAGTTATCGTAAACTTTGCGAACTGAACAATAACTTTTATGTTAAATTCCACGCGGGCACAGCTAGAGTATACAGTATAGAGTATAGAGTACAGACTATAGAGTATACATAAACCTTCTAGGTATGTAGACACGTATATAACGTTTAGACTTTCGTCAATGTTTGTTAGGAAAGTAAGAATGGCATAGCATATTTATGACATGTAGCGCCATCTATGATCTTTGCATAGAACTACGAGTATATTTGATGGTATCTATATATGACGTTGTGTGGAGTCCATCTCAGTCTGTTTTACTCCTCATAGATGTCACTTAATTAGCTTTCAAAACAAGATATTTAGAAATGAAAATACCATTATATCCATTTCTATTTTATTTTGAACACATAACACAATCATCAAGATTTTATTGAGTATTTCATGCATACATAAAACAAATGCAATTAACGGAATGTCGTGAAATGTAAACACAAAGCTTAGTTATAGATAAAAAATATAGAAACCTTTAAATTCTAAGTTCATACAAGAGAAATAGGTGATCAGTTCCTAATATTTTTTTGGAGAACTGTTTATATCTACTACGTCACTTAGGAAAGTGTAATCCATAGCCGTAAACAACAATAAGTTTAAAACATACATATGTACATACATATCATCACGCCGAGTCCCTAACGGGGTAGGCAGAGAGTATAGAGTATTATAGTATAGTATACTTAAATATTATCATCAGATATTTGTTATCGGGAGCTTGATTGTTATTCTCACAACTAAATCAAATCAAATCAAAATATGTTTTCATTCTTCTAGATTATGGTTAATATGAGAATAGTAACTACTTAAAGTTCTAATTATTAATATCCTTAATTTATCAGTCTTGTTCATTTCCGGTGCTGCTCTCCTCACTGCTATCCACCTCGCTAGATTCACTCGAGTCATCATCGGATTTGCGTCCCTTTGCCGCCTTTTTCACCATCATCTCCTTATACTGACTTACAGTAATCTTTCTGGGCATTATTTCCCTAAGAAAATCAAGGGTATCGTCTTCTTGAACCACATCAGCAATGTGTTTATACTCCAGCACACCCAGTTTACTATTTTTGTACGCCCTTTTAGCTAAATCTACTACGAAAAGTTCCTGAAATATTGAATGCGTTTATTACGACAACGATATCTTTAATTTTTATTATTTACTTGAAATTTATTTTTTATGAAGCAAAAGTAGTACATTTTGTTTGCACGAATTATTATTTTATGTTAGAATACCGGCCAATTACAAAATAGACTCACTGTAACTTTTGTAACTAAATACAATGGTTCAGGTCCAACTGCCTCGACATCTGGAGAGCTTTTCATAATAGTTTTCACTCTAGATAAAGGCAAATGCAAATCCTTTTCGCTTTTAGGAGTCGCCATGGCAGGAGTGAAAACTTTATTTAAATTTGAACTCACAAAATCGTGAAACCCAATACGACTAACATAACCTAGCAACTTAACAAAAACATAGTTAAAGTCACTTGTCAGTTGTCACCTTTGGCAGAGGCAGAGACAGGTCAAAATTGACAACCAAAAAGCATGTTGCTAACATGTAAATATATATATATATATATATATATATATATATATATATAGCCTCACGCCTTCCCACAAGAGTCCCCGAAGGATAGGTAGAGGTGTATAGTAATGTAAATAACAACGTAGTTTTAGTCGATTGACAAATTTAGAGAAGTAAATCTAGAGTATCTACATAAGCCTTAGGTTTCGTAATTTGAGTAGGTCCATCTTAGTATCTTTCACTAACAGCTACTGTTTTTTTTTGCAAATTGTTTGCCTTTATTAATATAATCAATATTAAAATTTGGAAAGCAGGAGATTATTTTGAAGTTTTATGTATCGTTTCTATGAGTAAATTTCTTGCCTCATAAACAGAATTGCTGCAAAGTTCACCTCTTGTAACTACAATCGATCGATCCTTTCGTCTAAGCACGTTTTGCAAACTTCGTTAGAAATAAATTAGAGATATTAAGTACTTATGTACGAAATCAAAAACATGTTTTTATTTTAAAAAAGAAATTTTATAGCACTATTTACCAACTAATTCTAATCTATCTCAAAAGGGATTCGCTTATTATTACTTGACTGAAACTACCTGGGACAGTTAAAAAAATATAACCGGTAAATCAATATTTCACCTTTATTTTTAATGTTTATACATAATTTCCCTAAGCTGTTTGTTTAAATATCACATACATGTCATATTGTAGGTATATGTTGTGTATAGGAATATTTAAAAGGGTAGAATATTATGGTAATAATCAAATAGAATATGAAATACCAAATTAAACGAATACAAAGAGATAAAGTTTAGGCAGCTACGCAGTTACGTATAAACATATGTATGTTTGACAGAATAAAAACTAATAGATTATTAAACAGGTATAGGCTCTAGGGATACATCATACAATCCTATTTCTTAACTAACTTCCCGTCTTTCGTAACCGTTAATATCTAAAAGGAATTAAAGTTATTATTCATTATTCTACCAGCAGAGTACATGGATACTTTGAAGACTAGTGCGCCTTTCTTTGTCACCACTTTGTGTTCCACGCTTACTACGATTCTCTTCTGCTAGTTTCTCATAGTAAATGACTTTCTAAAATGGCTTCTAAGGATTTCTCGTGTAGATATTAATCCATATTGTATAGAAATGCAGTGCAGACTATCACAGTATCTACATCAAATAGGTGAAATTAGTACACACTGGTGGTCTTAATGCTAGCTGTCTTTATTTTCCATTTCCTTACAGAAAATACTTTACGAAAAACAGTTAAGAGGGCCGCCCGCGAGCCCGGCGCCGCGCAGGGCGCTGACTAGTCGCTCGCCGGCCCAACAACCCGACATCCAATCATTCTTATACATGAAAACGATAAATAATACAAACAATACTGTAGCGCGAGATCGTTAATTTAGAGGGACTTCTCGACGTTGATGAGCTCGGCGATGCCGTCGTACATCTCCTTGACGGCCTCGTACTCGGTGAGTCCCATGCGGCGCTTGTTGGAAATGTCGTAGACGCCTCCCTCGGCCTCGGTGTGCTCCCCGCGGGTGCCGCGCACCTGCAGGTGGTACTTGGCCGCCACCTCCTCCAGGCGAGCCTTGTCGGCCGCCAGCTTGGGCACCTTGATGTGCACCGACGCGCGCACTGTAGTGCCCAGGTTGGTGGGGCAGAAGGTCAGGAAGCCCAGGCGGTCATGGTGCGAGAACGGGATGCGCTTCTCGATGTCGTTGACGGCAGTCACCAGCCGCTTGTACACGGTCTTCAGGTCGCCGCCCATCTGCATGGAGATCAGGCGGAGGTGGTCCTCCTCGTTGCACCACACGAGGAAGGTCTTGTTCTCGTTGTGGTAGATACCACGGCCGGTGGGCCAGTAGCGGCAAGCATTGGCGGCCTGCAGGAAGCGGTCACCCTCCTTGAAGAGGAAGTGGTCATCGATGAGCTGCTGCTGGGTCTCCTTGGACATTCCAGTGAGGGGGAAGAATGTTCCCTTAAGCTCGCCCTCCAGGCCAGACAGAGTGGACGCCACCTTCTCCTCCATCTCCTTGTACTGGGCCTCGGTGAGGCAAGGGTTGAAGGGGTAGCCCTCCAGGGAGCGACCGCAGCGCACGCGAGTGGACACTACGTACTCGCCGGCCGGGTCCAGGTTGCCGAGGGTCTCCACATCACCCCAGTTCTTGGCGGGGTGCTTGTCGGTCTTCTTGAAGCCATTGTGGTAGTCCTCGATGATGGGGTCGAACAGCTCAGCGAACACAGAGTACGACTCCGCGTCGGGAGCGTAGATTCCAACACCAGAGTCCAAGTTTTCCACACCTGTAAATTATGTAATTCGTGCTTAGTTTGTTGTGACGCTATGTTAGACCAGCGCATATGCTACGCCGGTTCTATATTCATCTTTTAATGGAACCGAACGATGTTATTTGTAATCTGAAATTGTTATCTAATGATTGCATGTAGATACAAAGTCAATGATAAATATATGCAATTATCTGTCGTCATTTGGCACTTAGAACAACTAAACGGAAAACTTTAATACCTAGAAAATTTCTACAATCCTTTACATAATAAGGTGTGGCGGTTGTTTTGAGAAGTACCTACGTAAATATAAAGGTTAACGAACCCGACTGGATGCAATCCAGCAGTGTGGATCCGAAGGAGGTCTTCTTGTTCTTGAGGCTGTCGAAAACCTCCCTGGTGAGGTACTTCTTCAGCAGCGACTTTGAGTCGGAAGCCTGGAGCTTGCTGAATCCAGCCTCCAACTTCTCAAGGGTTGCGGCGTCCACCATTGCTGCGGCTTTCCTGAGAAAACGAAACATTTTTATATATCAGCTCGTAAAATAAACGTTATAACTAAATGTTAGTTGGTTCTAACGCTTTCAAAGCGGCACAAGTCGCCCGACTGCACATTTTCTTAGTTTTATAATTCTGACGCGGCACAATTTGAAGATATTAAAATTTCATGCGTGGTTTGCTAATGACGCGGCCAACTCGTAAGACAGTTATAGTTTTCAAATTCAAATTTGAAAAAATAGTGACGTACCTATGATTTCCTAAATCGAGCGATTCCTCTGTTAACCTATTTCAAAAACCGAAAAAAACTGATTAAATAATACTCTATGACACCATAATATTTTTACTAAAAGGAGGTAGAACGGTTGACCAAATTAAACGTTAATACACGATCAACTTTAAGAATACCCGTAGCTAAAGAGAAACCCTATGCAATGCGAGTATTCAAGTATACAATTTACGAACCGCCTGATGAGGTAATACGCAAGTACGGCACCGCCGCAAACCACCACTGGAATCGTGACTTTCAGTTTATAATTCATCTCGTTGGATAAACTAAAGTCGCTGTTCGTATGAGCTTTAGTTGCAAGTACAAGCAAGGAAGTGTTAAGGACGCGGACTGTCGGCTTGTTATTCGAACACACCCTAGAATTCACTTGGTTTTGTGGTGGAATTACGTAATTTTCCCAGAGGTCGCCTTGACCGACACGCGCAAGTCGAACGGATGTGTCAGCTCACTGCGCACCGTTGGTTCTTCGCCGCGCGCATCTATGCCATGCCTCCCACTCGCGACCGGCGAATGAACGTGTTATCGCAAGTTTCTTATTACTTTGCATTCATTTTTATGCGAGAAGGCAGGTAATTCGATAATTAACCGTCCTCAGATTACGGAGTCTACTTATCGTTCCATGAATGATATCGATTGTGATACATGATACGTATGAACACCATCAGTCATGTAGGTATATGTATTAACACCTACGTACTAAATGTTACTGCACTGCGAACCAGCTTCAGGACAATTTTTATTTGTATTATCCTGTTGTTTTATTCTATTACAAAAACTGCCCATCAACCGACCGAATAATATTTTTTGTACTGACCATCATAGCCAATTTCAACTACCTTAATTTTCATAGGAAAAAAGTGTAATTAACTTACACATTTCATAGTTTATACCACATCAAATCGACATTATCAATAGAAATAGTACCTGTCTACGTGGAAAGAACAAAGATATCAAAATGGAAATTAACCGGTTATTCCGGAAACGTCATTATTATTTACATCCCGTTTAAGTTCAATGGCCACGCCATGAGTGCATTTATTTTAAAATGAGTAGGGGCAATTTACATTGTAGGGGCCATACATAAAACAAGGATGGGCTGGACCTGAACCAAATAATGATGAGTAATAAGACCCAACTCTGCTGGCGGCCGGACATTAATGCCGGCCGGAGGAATACGCACCCGTCGGCATCGTCTACCGGTTTGTTTTCCTTGGTTTCTTTCGTTGCACAACCACCCATTTTTACACAAATATATAAGTTAATAAACTAGCCGCTAACATGCACTAAATCACACAAAACTACAGCAAATAAATAAAAGTAACGGAGGATAGTAAATGCAATGATGGAATGATATTTTGCCCAAATGAATGTGTCAGAGCTAGGAGCGGTGAGGGTGAGGGGTGACTCGATCGATGCGCGACACGCAGCACGCACGCGACCTTACGCTTCCCGCCCTTCGGGAACGGCTTCAAAACTTTTCGGAGGGAAACTTCCCCTAGTTTACGCAGCCGCCAGTTAGCTTCACGGTTAAATTTGAATGGAACACGAACTTTTTAAGGAGCGGGTATCTATCATCTTATCGTTAAATTGCACACTTGACGTTATCAGATCACATTTCGAAGGAGTTTAGGCTGTCACTCAAAGGGGATATTTACTTTATTCAGGTGCGGTGGTGCAGTGTGATCGTACAGAGGTAGGTATGTTTGGATAGTAAATTGAGACTGAAAGTAGCCACCGCTTACCTGGTACTTGAACAACCGTCAGAGTCGACTGCGAGGTGCAGAATGGTAGTCGCGGGAGCGCGCGGAACGTTAAGCCCGCGACTCCCCGCGCCCCCACCTCCCCGTCAACCTTGGCCTTCTGTAATGCCTGCCGGCTTCTAGCGCCTCCTCTAATGTTTTCGGCTATCCTATCAGTATAAGTTCTACTTCATCTTCAGTCTGTCACTCTAAAGATTATCATTACGACTATGAGCTGTATCTCGGGAAATAAAGTTACCTACCTATTTATCAACTTTGATATTCTAGTCTTCATAGGACGTCGTGACGACATATATAAATCTATTAATAACGACCTAGCAGTTTTTTGTTTCGAAATGTATTATGTAAGTGGTAGGTATATTATACGAGTAATTTATAGCGTTATTTAATACCTGTGATACTTTATTTAAAAGTTATTTGAGAATATAAAAAGTTTAAAAAAATGTACGGAGTTACACTAGGCTTGTGGAAGTGAACCACGTGCGAAAAGAAGGTAGTAAATCTAAAATGTAGGTAATATAAATATTATGAGCTCTCTGTTGTTTTTATGTATTATGCATTCAGAACTAAAGATAATCTGTACTCAATCAATCGATCGATTATAAGTACGTCATAGCGCGCATTGCCGCAGTCTCACGCACTAGTTAATCGTTATCGAAGATTAGGTGTGAGAATTTAAAATTAGAACGATGTTGGTAGCTGGCAAGTCTATTCTCTGGATCGATTCCAAGTGGCTACTATTGTAGGTTAGATTAGTGTATCTATACGATGCCAATGTCAAGTTTGTTATTATTCACTTTCAATGCATAACCTATATTATAGTCTCCAATTTAAATACAGAATAACTGCCACTTTATAATAACACACAGGAATATTTTTATTTGATATATGTAATTAATAACCAAATTTTATTTGTGTATGTCTTTTTGGTTTTATCTATTTGTAAATAGACCTGTTTTTTTCAACTCGTTCAGACATACGTATAGAAATTAAAATGTAAACTACTGGCCATAAATGTAAACAGAATGAATACTTTTTTATATTTCTACACTATGAATTGGAACAAAGTTCATTGCGTAGCCGACCGTGACCGTGTCCTTGTGTTATCCTTGACCCAGAGATGTTAATCGGGGTTGCGTTCACTTACATTCACTCGTTGAAGCCATAGAAACAACCCCAGCCAAGTAACTTCATGAAATTCGTAGGCATATTGAACTTTACCCTGCTTTGAATAAGGGTGTTTTTTTGTCGTTTTTAGGTTTTAAACGAGCGATTAAAGGTACTTACCTACCTATATTGATTTTGTTTGATTGCCGACAAGCCGAATAAGCCAATTATGTAGGAGCTTATTCACTCAATCGACTTAGACATTCTATCACATACCTAAGTAATTCTAGTGTTTTAATATAGGAATACATACAATATACATACATAGATACATACAGAGATTAGATAATTAGTTTCCTATAACCCCTTTCTGTGCTCCGCTCCGTAAAACTTTTTTTGGTGCAAATTCACCCATTTCTAGGCTTTCTAAACTATTAAATGAATATAGTGACCTTATTGACATTTGGCATGTTTCTCTTCACCAGATCCGCCAAACCGTATCCAGCATGTAGAATTTTAATTACATTTAATCCTACTCTTATTATTTTTGTGCAAGTCGTGTTTATCTATAATTGTATGCTACTTTTAGTTTTAAGTGTTCAAATGTAATAGTATTTAAGTATTATTGTAAGCATATGTTGGTAGACCTAAATAAATAAATAGTTCCTATGAAAAAAACGGAAGTTTCTATTAATATGAATTTATTTTTTAAGTAAATAAATTTAAGTTATGTATAGATATTAAAGTTAGAATAAGTTAGTAAGTACCTATATTGTTCCCTTTTTATAATTCGTGTCCCTCTCACGGGGTCCAACGTATACCCTGGTATTATATATTGTGATATAATTTGTAAGTGGAATAGCAATAAAGAATTTAGAATATCACGCCTAGTCCCTAACAGGCAGAGAGTATAGAGCGCCAGTTCTCTCTAGACTTACATACCTCTTTCGCTTCGACCACATTCATGAGTCTCTTCATACATGCTCGTCGGTTTTGAGGTCTCTTGACGTTCTCTCTCGTGACTCGTCTCGTGACATAAAAAAATAGAATTTTGACCTAATATTATTATGCTTTCGAACAAACAATATTATTTTTATATATGTAGTTAGCTAATAAGGTTAATAATAACTAACTACCAATCCTTTCCTATGACCATTTTGCACTCTGGTATTGCGATCAACGTTCTATATTTAAATAGGAAAAATCATGTATGTATTTTATTTTCAAATTTTTTTTATTACTCAATACACTAAAGAAACCGAGGCAGTTCATTCATAACTCACTGTCTGTCAAGAATGCGTTCGTGAAGCACCTTAGATTTTTAAAATGGCGACGAGGTGGGAACTTT